>JAFJMP010000023.1:0-61799 GCA_029692085.1 Gymnothorax javanicus
TATACAGTATGACAGCGATGGCCTATTTTTAATTTGTAGTCAATGGCAGCGAGCGTGAAAGCAGTATTAATTCTGCTTGCTAGAGATGCAATAGCCGAAGTGAGGACAGTCCAAAAGGCTAGAATGTCTTCAATCTTTTTAATTTGATAGGATCTTCTGAGAATAAATTTCACGCTGAACAGGTGGTCGAGGAGGCAGCAATCCCATGAAAAAGAGGCCTGCTGTTCTCACCTGAAGTCAGAATCCTCCCTATGCAAAACCCTAGCGGCGGATGATCCTCAGGCCATTTGTTTCACACGTCAGCTTTCATAAAACTTGCAGAAACTATGATAAACGGGTCAAGATATTTTGCCTGGTACTGTGAACTGCGTAAGGATTCAGGTATTGAGTCCTTTTATTACATGTTTTGCGCCTTGTACATGAAGCATTGTTTGAGAAAAATGCAGCTGCATTGCTGAAATTGAGATGAAGGTGTTGTAAGCACAGTGTAAGGGCGGAAACATGGTGGCCGCAGGAATGGGAAAGCGAAACGAAAAAAGCAGGCCTAGCTGGCACAAATGCACATCTTCGGTGAACTTGGCGAAGAACGCTGGTACATACCATGTAAGATGAGAAAGGTCACTCCTCCGGGGTATGACGTACAGCTAATCGGTGCATTTTGGCATCGACATTGGTAAAGAAACACTCTTGGACAATGAGTGAGCTTTCTGTTGATATTTCATGCAATAGCGCCCACTAGCTCCAACGCTGAGACTGCCGCTCAGGCTTGCGTTGTTTATATTTTTCAGATGACGCGCTCCAGAAATTAGTAGTGGGGAGCAAGGGATGTTGCCCAGCTTGAAACGCCTGAATGTGCGTAGTTGTATGTAGCACATGTCTACCTTTATGCTGAGTTTTTTGTCTGCAAGGTTGCTTGGATTTCGGCATGGAATTAACCATTGGGACGGGGAATTTTCTGGAAATCATGATTTATGCTGGGAAACTGCACAGTGAGCCCCTGCGCAAGTCTTACTCGTTAGTATAGTGACTAGTATCCCCGCCTGTCACGCGGGAGACCGGGGTTCAATTCCCCGACGGGAGTCCTGCTACCTTTTCTTGTCTCAGCTGGGGAAGTGGGGCGCAATTGTCAGGACAAATACCATTTTGTAGCTAGCTTCAGCAAGCAGCAGTTGCACTTTCTTTCAAGTAAGGACAATGGATAAAACAATGTTCATTTCGCAGTGGAAATGAAGCAGATTGTGGGTCCCCAGTGTGTCAGTGTCCTGCTTTTTGTGCATTGGTGGTTCAGTGGTAGAATTCTCACCTGCCATGCAGGAGGCCCGGGTTCGATTCCCGGCCAATGCAGTTTCTTTTCGGTGTACTCTTCTGGGCCTCCCGAACAGGACTACCAGCATGACATGAATGCATCACTTACGTACATTGCTATTCATCTCCCAGTGAAAGTCAGGAGGCAGCAGCTGCTTATACATCTCTCAATGTCCCTTATGGCTTTGTAAATATTAGTCCTCCCAGTTTTAATCAGCTAATTAAATGGGTAGGACAGAAAAACAGGCAGCCAACAACCATTTTCCCCAATGTAATCACAGTTCCAACTTCTTCATGAGGATAATCAAAACTGAGGCAAAATCATTTTGCTCTCTTTGTTACATCTCAAGGGGAAGAGCAGTCGTCAATGTTTTGAAGATACAAAGGCGATGGGTAGGTTCTGCCAAAATACTTACGAGATGAGAGAATGTTAAAGGACACGACTTTCCAGATAAGTCCGAGTTGAAACTTGAAATTGAAGAAGTTCCTTTTATAAAGCGTCAGTTGAGGTTGACTGAAGTTGTTTGAATTCTCGGGTTATACAGTATGACAGCGATGGCCCATTTTAATTTGTAGTCAATGGCAGCGGCGTGAAAGCAGTATTAATTCTGCTTGCTAGAGATGCAGTAGCCGAAGTGAGGGACAGTCAAAAGGCTAGAATGTCTTCAATCTTTTTAATTTGATAGGATCTTCTGAGAATAAATTTCACGCTGAACAGGTGGTCGAGGAGGCAGCAATCCCATGAAAAAGGGCCTGCTGTTCTCACCTGAAGTCAGAATCCTCCCCATGCAAAACCCTAGCGGCGGATGATCCTCAGGCCATTTGTTTCACACGTCAGCTTTCATAAAACTTGCAGAAACTATGATAAACGGGTCAAGATATTTTGCCTGGTACTGTGAACTGCGTAAGGATTCAGGTATTGAGTCCTTTATTACATGTTTTGCGCCTTGTACATGAAGCATTGTTTGAGAAAAAATGCAGCTGCATTGCTGAAATTGAGATGAAGGTGTTGTAAGCACAGTGTAAGGGCGGAAACATGGTGGCGCAGGAATGGGAAGCGAACGAAAAAGCCAGGCCTAGCTGGCACAAATGCACATCTTCGGTGAACTTGGCGAAGAACGCTGGTACATACCATGTAAGATGAGAAAGGTCACTCCTCCGGGGTATGACGTACAGCTAATCGGTGCATTTTTGGCATCGACATTGGTAAAAAACACTCTTGGACAATGAGTGAGCTTTCTGTTGATATTTCATGCAATAGCGCCCACTAGCTCCAACGCTGAGACTGCCGCTCAGGCTTGCGTTGTTTATATTTTCAGATGACGCGCTCCAGAAATTAGTAGTGGGAGCAAGGGATGTTGCCCAACGAAACGTCTGAATGTGCGTAGTTGTATGTAGCACATGTCTACCTTTATGCTGAGTTTTTTTTGTCTGCAAGGTTGCTTGGATTTCGGCATGGAATTAACCATTGGGACGGGGAATTTTCTGGAAATCATGATTTATGCTGGGAAACTGCACAGTGAGCCCCTGCGCAAGTCTTACTCGTTAGTATAGTGACTAGTATCCCCGCCTGTCCACGCGGAGACCGGGGTTCAATTCCCCGACAGGGAGTCCTGCTACCTTTTTCTTGTCTCAGCTGGGGAAGTGGGCGCAATTGTCAGGACAAATACCATTTTGTAGCTAGCTTCAGCAAGCAGCAGTTGCACTTTCTTTCAAGTAAGGACAATGGATAAAACAATGTTCATTTCGCAGTGGAAATGAAGCAGATTGTGGGTCCCCAGTGTGTCAGTGTCCTGCTTTTTGTGCATTGGTGGTTCAGTGGTAGAATTCTCACCTGCCATTGGGAGGAGGCCGGTTCGATTCCGGCCAATGCAGTTTCTTTTCGTTGTACTCTTCTGGGCCTCCCAAACAGGACTACCAGCATGACATGAATGCATCACTTACGTACATTGCTATTCATCTCCCAGTGAAAGTCAGGAGGCAGCAGCTGCTTATACATCTCTCAATGTCCCTTATGGCTTTGTAAATATTAGTCCTCCCAGTTTTAATCAGCTAATTAAATGGGTAGGACAGAAAAACAGGCAACCAACAACCATTTTCCCCAATGTAATCACAGTTCAACTTCTTCATGAGGATAATCAAAACTGAGGCAAAATCATTTTGCTCTCTTTTGTTACATCTCAAGGGGAAGAGCAGTCGTCAATGTTTTTGAAGATACAAAGGCGATGGGTAGGTTCTGCCAAAATACTTACCGAGATGAGAGAATGTTAAAGGACACGACTTTCCAGATAAGTCCGAGTTGAAACTTGAAATTGAAGAAGTTCCTTTTATAAGCGTCAGTTGAGGTTGACTGAAGTTGTTTGAATTCTCGGGTTATACAGTATGACAGCGATGGCCCATTTTTAATTTGTAGTCAATGGCAGCGAGCGTGAAAGCAGTATTAATTCTGCTTGCTAGAGATGCAGTAGCCGAAGTGAGGACAGTCAAAAGGCTAGAATGTCTTCAATCTTTTTAATTTGATAGGATCTTCTGAGAATAAATTTCACGCTGAACAGGTGGTCGAGGAGGCAGCAATCCCATGAAAAGAGGCCTGCTGTTCTCACCTGAAGTCAGAATCCTCCCCATGCAAAACCCTAGCGGCGGATGATCCTCAGGCCATTTGTTTCACACGTCAGCTTTCATAAAACTTGCAGAAACTATGATAAACGGGTCAAGATATTTTGCCTGGTACTGTGAACTGCGTAAGGATTCAGGTATTGAGTCCTTTATTACATGTTTTGCGCCTTGTACATGAAGCATTGTTTGAGAAAAATGCAGCTGCATTGCTGAAATTGAGATGAAGGTGTTGTAAGCACAGTGTAAGGGCGGAAACATGGTGGCCGCAGGAATGGGAAAGCGAACGAAAAAGCCAGGCCTAGCTGGCACAAATGCACATCTTCGGTGAACTTGGCGAAGAACGCTGGTACATACCATGTAAGATGAGAAAGGTCACTCCTCCGGGGTATGACGTACAGCTAATCGGTGCATTTTGGCATCGACATTGGTAAAGAAACACTCTTGGACAATGAGTGAGCTTTCTGTTGATATTTCATGCAATAGCGCCCACTAGCTCCAACGCTGAGACTGCCGCTCAGGCTTGCGTTGTTTATATTTTTCAGATGACGCGCTCCAGAAATTAGTAGTGGGAGCAAGGGATGTTGCCCAGCTTGAAACGTCTGAATGTGCGTAGTTGTATGTAGCACATGTCTACCTTTATGCTGAGTTTTTTGTCTGCAAGGTTGCTTGGATTTCGGCATGGAATTAACCATTGGGACGGGGAATTTTCTGGAAATCATGATTTATGCTGGGAAACTGCACAGTGAGCCCCTGCGCAAGTCTTTCTCGTTAGTATAGTGACTAGTATCCCCGCCTGTCACGCGGGGAGACCGGGTTCAATTCCCCGACAGGGGAGTCCTGCTACCTTTTTCTTGTCTCAGCTGGGGAAGTGGGCGCAATTGTCAGGACAAATACCATTTTGTAGCTAGCTTCAGCAAGCAGCAGTTGCACTTTCTTTCAAGTAAGGACAATGGATAAAACAATGTTCATTTCGCAGTGGAAATGAAGCAGATTGTGGGTCCCCAGTGTGTCAGTGTCCTGCTTTTTGTGCATTGGTGGTTCAGTGGTAGAATTCTCGCCTGCCCGCAGCGGGAGGCCGGGTTCGATTCCGGCCAATGCAGTT
Source organism: Gymnothorax javanicus (assembly GCA_029692085.1). Taxonomy (NCBI): domain Eukaryota; kingdom Metazoa; phylum Chordata; class Actinopteri; order Anguilliformes; family Muraenidae; genus Gymnothorax; species Gymnothorax javanicus. The sequence goes on from JAFJMP010000023.1 coordinate 5,024, forward strand.
TCTTTTTAGGTGTACTCTTCTGGGCCTCCCGCAACAGGACTACCAGCATGACATGAATGCATCACTTACGTACATTGCTATTCATCTCCCAGTGAAAGTCAGGAGGCAGCAGCTGCTTATACATCTCTCAATGTCCCTTATGGCTTTGTAAATATTAGTCCTCCCAGTTTTAATCAGCTAATTAAATGGGTAGGACAGAAAAACAGGCAACCAACAACCATTTTCCCCAATGTAATCACAGTTCCAACTTCTTCATGAGGATAATCAAAACTGAGGCAAAATCATTTTGCTCTCTTTGTTACATCTCAAGGGAAGAGCAGTCGTCAATGTTTTGAAGATACAAAGGCGATGGGTAGGTTCTGCCAAAATACTTACCGAGATGAGAGAATGTTAAAGGACACGACTTTCCAGATAAGTCCGAGTTGAAACTTGAAATTGAAGAAGTTCCTTTTATAAGCGTCAGTTGAGGTTGACTGAAGTTGTTTGAATTCTCGGGTTATACAGTATGACAGCGATGGCCCATTTTTTAATTTGTAGTCAATGGCAGCGGCGTGAAAGCAGTATTAATTCTGCTTGCTAGAGATGCAGTAGCCGAAGTGAGGGACAGTCCAAAAGGCTAGAATGTCTTCAATCTTTTAATTTGATAGGATCTTCTGAGAATAAATTTCACGCTGAACAGGTGGTCGAGGGAGGCAGCAATCCCATGAAAAGAGGCCTGCTGTTCTCACCTGAAGTCAGAACCTCCCCATGCAAAACCCTAGCGGCGGATGATCCTCAGGCCATTTGTTTCACCGTCAGCTTTCATAAAACTTGCAGAAACTATGATAAACGGGTCAAGATATTTTGCCTGGTACTGTGAACTGCGTAAGGATTCAGGTATTGAGTCCTTTATTACATGTTTTGCGCCTTGTACATGAAGCATTGTTTGAGAAAAAATGCAGCTGCATTGCTGAAATTGAGATGAAGGTGTTGTAAGCACAGTGTAAGGCGGGAAACATGGTGGCGCAGGAATGGGAAAGCGAGCAGAAAAAAGCCAGGCCTAGCTGGCACAAATGCACATCTTCGGTGAACTTGGCGAAGAACGCTGGTACATACCATGTAAGATGAGAAAGGTCACTCCTCCGGGGTATGACGTACAGCTAATCGGTGCATTTTGGCATCGACATTGGTAAAGAAACACTCTTGGACAATGAGTGAGCTTTCTGTTGATATTTCATGCAATAAGCGCCCACTAGCTCCAACGCTGAGACTGCCGCTCAGGCTTGCGTTGTTTATATTTTTTCAGATGACGCGCTCCAGAAATTAGTAGTGGGAGCAAGGGATGTTGCCCAACAGAAACGTCTGAATGTGCGTAGTTGTATGTAGCACATGTCTACCTTTATGCTGAGTTTTTTGTCTGCAAGGTTGCTTGGATTTCGGCATGGAATTAACCATTGGGACGGGGAATTTTCTGGAAATCATGATTTATGCTGGGAAACTGCACAGTGAGCCCCTGCGCAAGTCTTACTCGTTAGTATAGTGACTAGTATCCCCGCCTGTCACGCGGGGAGACCGGGGTTCAATTCCCCGACAGGGGAGTCCTGCTACCTTTTTCTTGTCTCAGCTGGGGAAGTGGGCGCAATTGTCAGGACAAATACCATTTTGTAGCTAGCTTCAGCAAGCAGCAGTTGCACTTTCTTTCAAGTAAGGACAATGGATAAAACAATGTTCATTTCGCAGTGGAAATGAAGCAGATTGTGGGTCCCCAGTGTGTCAGTGTCCTGCTTTTTTGTGCATTGGTGGTTCAGTGGTAGAATTCTCGCCTGCCAGCGGGAGGCCGGGTTCGATTCCCCGCCAATGCAGTTTCTTTTGGTGTACTCTTCTGGGCCTCCCATATACCAGCATGACATGAATGCATCACTTACGTACATTGCTATTCATCTCCCAGTGAAAGTCAGGAGGCAGCAGCTGCTTATACATCTCTCAATGTCCCTTATGGCTTTGTAAATATTAGTCCTCCCAGTTTTAATCAGCTAATTAAATGGGTAGGACAGAAAAACAGGCAGCCAACAACCATTTTCCCCAATGTAATCACAGTTCCAACTTCTTCATGAGGATAATCAAAACTGAGGCAAAATCATTTTTGCTCTCTTTGTTACATCTCAAGGGAAGAGCAGTCGTCAATGTTTTGAAGATACAAAAGGCGATGGGTAGGTTCTGCCAAAATACTTACCGAGATGAGAGAATGTTAAAGGACCGACTTTCCAGATAAGTCCGAGTTGAAACTTGAAATTGAAGAAGTTCCTTTTATAGCGTCAGTTGAGGTTGACTGAAGTTGTTTGAATTCTCGGGTTATACAGTATGACAGCGATGGCCCATTTTTAATTTGTAGTCAATGGCAGCGAGGCGTGAAAGCAGTATTAATTCTGCTTGCTAGAGATGCAGTAGCCGAAGTGAGGGACAGTCAAAAGGCTAGAATGTCTTCAATCTTTTAATTTGATAGGATCTTCTGAGAATAAATTTCACGCTGAACAGGTGGTCGAGGAGGCAGCAATCCCATGAAAAGAGGCCTGCTGTTCTCACCTGAAGTCAGAACCCTCCCCATGCAAAACCCTAGCGGCGGATGATCCTCAGGCCATTTGTTTCACACGTCAGCTTTCATAAAACTTGCAGAAACTATGATAAACGGGTCAAGATATTTTGCCTGGTACTGTGAACTGCGTAAGGATTCAGGTATTGAGTCCTTTATTACATGTTTTGCGCCTTGTACATGAAGCATTGTTTGAGAAAAATGCAGCTGCATTGCTGAAATTGAGATGAAGGTGTTGTAAGCACAGTGTAAGGGCGGAAACATGGTGGCCGCAGGAATGGGAAAGCGAACGAAAAAGCCAGGCCTAGCTGGCACAAATGCACATCTTCGGTGAACTTGGCGAAGAACGCTGGTACATACCATGTAAGATGAGAAAGGTCACTCCTCCGGGGTATGACGTACAGCTAATCGGTGCATTTTGGCATCGACATTGGTAAAGAAACACTCTTGGACAATGAGTGAGCTTTCTGTTGATATTTCATGCAATAGCGCCCACTAGCTCCAACGCTGAGACTGCCGCTCAGGCTTGCGTTGTTTATATTTTTCAGATGACGCGCTCCAGAAATTAGTAGTGGGAGCAAGGGATGTTGCCCAGCTTGAAACGTCTGAATGTGCGTAGTTGTATGTAGCACATGTCTACCTTTATGCTGAGTTTTTTGTCTGCAAGGTTGCTTGGATTTCGGCATGGAATTAACCATTGGGACGGGGAATTTTCTGGAAATCATGATTTATGCTGGGAAACTGCACAGTGAGCCCCTGCGCAAGTCTTACTCGTTAGTATAGTGACTAGTATCCCCGCCTGTCACGCGGGAGACCGGGGTTCAATTCCCCGACGGGGAGTCCTGCTACCTTTTTCTTGTCTCAGCTGGGGAAGTGGGCGCAATTGTCAGGACAAATACCATTTTGTAGCTAGCTTCAGCAAGCAGCAGTTGCACTTTCTTTCAAGTAAGGACAATGGATAAAACAATGTTCATTTCGCAGTGGAAATGAAGCAGATTGTGGGTCCCCAGTGTGTCAGTGTCCTGCTTTTTGTGCATTGGTGGTTCAGTGGTAGAATTCTCGCCTGCCACGCGGGAGGCCCGGGTTCGATTCCCGGCCAATGCAGTTTCTTTTCGGTGTACTCTTCTGGGCCTCCCGCAACAGGACTACCAGCATGACATGAATGCATCACTTGCGTACATTGCTATTCATCTCCCAGTGAAAGTCAGGAGGCAGCAGCTGCTTATACATCTCTCAATGTCCCTTATGGCTTTGTAAATATTAGTCCTCCCAGTTTTAATCAGCTAATTAAATGGGTAGGACAGAAAAACAGGCAGCCAACAACCATTTTCCCCAATGTAATCACAGTTCCAACTTCTTCATGAGGATAATCAAAACTGAGGCAAAATCATTTTGCTCTCTTTGTTACATCTCAAGGGGAAGAGCAGTCGCAATGTTTTGAAGATACAAAGGCGATGGGTAGGTTCTGCCAAAATACTTACCGAGATGAGAGAATGTTAAAGGACCGCGACTTTCCAGATAAGTCCGAGTTGAAACTTGAAATTGAAGAAGTTCCTTTTATAGCGTCAGTTGAGGTTGACTGAAGTTGTTTGAATTCTCGGGTTATACAGTATGACAGCGATGGCCCATTTGTAATTTGTAGTCAATGGCAGCGAGCGTGAAAGCAGTATTAATTCTGCTTGCTAGAGATGCAATGCCCGAAGTGAGGACAGTCAAAAGGCTAGAATGTCTTCAATCTTTTTAATTTGATAGGATCTTCTGAGAATAAATTTCACGCTGAACCGGTGGTGGAGGAGGCAGCAATCCCATGAAAAGAGGCCTGCTGTTCTCACCTGAAGTCAGAACCCTCCCCATGCACAACCCTAGCGGCGGATGATCCTCAGGCCATTTGTTTCACACGTCAGCTTTCATAAAACTTGCAGAAACTATGATAAACGGGTCAAGATATTTTGCCTGGTACTGTGAACTGCGTAAGGATTCAGGTATTGAGTCCTTTATTACATGTTTTGCGCCTTGTACATGAAGCATTGTTTGAGAAAAATGCAGCTGCATTGCTGAAATTGAGATGAAGGTGTTGTAAGCACAGTGTAAGGCGGAAACATGGTGGCCGCAGGAATGGGAAAGCGAACGAAAAAGCCAGGCCTAGCTGGCACAAATGCACATCTTCGGTGAACTTGGCGAAGAACGCTGGTACATACCATGTAAGATGAGAAAGGTCACTCCTCCGGGGTATGACGTACAGCTAATCGGTGCATTTTGGCATCGACATTGGTAAAAGAAACACTCTTGGACAATGAGTGAGCTTTCTGTTGATATTTCATGCAATAGCGCCCACTAGCTCCAACGCTGAGACTGCCGCTCAGGCTTGCGTTGTTTATATTTTTCAGATGACGCGCTCCAGAAATTAGTAGTGGGAGCAAGGGATGTTGCCCAGCTTGAAACGTCTGAATGTGCGTGGTATGTAGCACATGTCTACCTTTATGCTGAGTTTTTTTGTCTGCAAGGTTGCTTGGATTTCGGCATGGAATTAACCATTGGGACGGGGAATTTTCTGGAAATCATGATTTATGCTGGGAAACTGCACAGTGAGCCCCTGCGCAAGTCTTACTCGTTAGTATAGTGACTAGTATCCCCGCCTGTCACGGGAGACGGGGTTCAATTCCCCGACGGGAGTCCTGCTACCTTTTTCTTGTCTCAGCTGGGGAAGTGGGCGCAATTGTCAGGACAAATACCATTTTGTAGCTAGCTTCAGCAAGCAGCAGTTGCACTTTCTTTCAAGTAAGGACAATGGATAAAACAATGTTCATTTCGCAGTGGAAATGAAGCAGATTGTGGGTCCCCAGTGTGTCAGTGTCCTTCTTTTTTGTGCATTGGTGGTTCAGTGGTAGAATTCTCGCCTGTTCCCGCCCAATGCCCGTTTCTTTTTAGGGTGTACTCTTCTGGGCCTCCCAACAGGACTACCAGCATGACATGAATGCATCACTTCGTACATTGCTATTCATCTCCCAGTGAAAATCAGGAGGCAGCAGCTGCTTATACATCTCTCAATGTCCCTTATGGCTTTGTAAATATTAGTCCTCCCAGTTTTAATCAAATTAAATGGGTAGGACAGAAAAACAGGCAACCAACAACCATTTTTCCCAATGTAATCACAGTTCCAACTTCTTCATGAGGATAATCAAAAACTGAGGCAAAATCATTTTGCTCTCTTTAAGACATCTCAAGGGGAAGAGCAGTCGTCAATGTTTTGAAGATACAAGGCGATGGGTAGGTTCTGCCAAAATACTTACCGAGATGACATACCTGTTAGGGACAACTTTCCAGATAAGTCCGAGTTGAAACTTGAAATTGAAGACAGTTCCTTTTATAGCTCAGTTGACCTGAGGTTTGCTCGGGTTATACAGTATGACAGCGATGGCCCATTTTAATTTGTCCGTGAAAGCAGTATTAATTCTGCTTGCTACAGAATGCAGTAGCGAAGTGAGGACAGTCCAAAAAGGCTAGAATGTCTTCAATCTTTTTAATTTGATAGGATCTTCTGAGAATAAATTTCACGCTGAACAGGTGGTCGAGGCAGCAATCCCATGAAAAAGAGGCCTGCTGTTCTCACATGAAGTCAAGAACCCTCCCATGCAAAACCCTAGCGGGGATGATCCTCAGGCCATTTGTTTCACACGTCAGCTTTCATAAAACTTGCAGAAACTATGATAAACGGGTCAAGATATTTTGCCTGGTACTGTGAACTGCGTAAGGATTCAGGTATTGAGTCCTTTATTACATGTTTTGCGCCTTTGTACATGAAGCATTGTTTGAAAAAATGCAGCTGCATTGCTGAAATTGAGATGAAGGTGTTGTAAGCACAGTGTATGCGGAAACATGGTGGCCGCAAATGGGAAAGCGAGCGAAAAAGCCAGGCCTAGCTGGCACAAATGCACATCTTCGGTGAACTTGGCGAAGCCTGGTACATACCATGTAAGATGAGAAAGGTCACTCCTCCGGGGTATGACGTGCAGCTAATCGGTGCATTTTGGCATCGACATTGGTAAAAACACTCTTGGACAATGGTGAGCTTTCTGTTGATATTTCATGCAATAAGCCCACTAGCTCAAACGCTGAGACTGCCGCTCAGGCTTGCGTTGTTTATATTTTTTCAGATGACCCAGAAATTAGTAATGGGAGCAAGGGATGTTGCCCAGCTTGAAACGTCTGAATGTGCGTAGTTGTATGTATGTAGCACATGTCTACCTTTATGCTGAGTTTTTTGTCTGCAAGGTTGCTTGGATTTCGGCATGGAATTAACCATTGGGACGGGAATTTTCTGGAAATCATGATTTATGCTGAAACTGCACAGTGAGCCCCTATGCAAGTCTTACTTTCGTTAGTATAAAATATCCCTGCCTGTCAGGACTACGTTCAATTCCCGACAGGGGGAGTCCTGCTACCTTTTTCTTGTCTCAAATGGGCGGTCAGGACAAATACCATTTTGTAGCTAGCTTCAGCAAGCAGCAGTTGCACTTTCTTTCAAGTAAGGACAATGGATAAAACAATGTTCATTTAGCAAAATGGGCAGATTGTGGGTCCCCAGTGTGTCAGTGTCCTTCTTTTGTGCATTGGTGGTTCATAGTGGTAGTATCCCTCTACTCCTGCCTGGAGGCGCAGAAGTTATGCCCAGCCCGTTTAAAATCTTCTGGCCAAGACTGCACTCACATACCTGAGGGCTCAGACGTTATGCCCAGCCTGATTAAAATGGGCGGCGACAGGACTACGCTCAACATACCTGAGGCCGCATTGATGTTATGCCCAGCCTGTTTAAAATGGGCGGCGACAGGACTACGCTAACATACCTGAGGGCGCAGGCGTTATGCCCAGCCTGTTTAAAATGGGCGGCGACAGGACTACGCTCACATACCTGAGGGCGCCCAGGCGTTATGCCCAGCCTGTTTAAAATGGGCGGCGACAGGACTACGCTCACATACCTGAGGGCGCAGGACTCGTTATGCCCAGCCTGTTTAAAATGGGCGGCGACAGGACTCCGCTCCTACCTGAGGGCACAGGCGTTATGCCCAGCCCGTGTAAAATGGGCGGCGACAGGACTACGCTCACATACCTGAGGGCGCAGACGTTATGCCCAGCCTGTTTAAAATGGGCGGCGACAGGACTACGCTCACATACCTGAGGGCGCAGACGTTATGCCCAGCCTGTTTAAAATGGGCGGCGACAGGACTACGACATACCTGAGGGCTACGTTATGCCCAGCCTGTTTTAAAATGGGAGGACAGGACTACGTTACCTGAGGGCCAGCCCCAGTTTAAAATGGGCGGCGACAGGACTACGCTCACATACCTGAGGGCGCAGGCGTTATGCCCAGCCTGTTTAAAATGGGCGGCGACAGGACTACGCTCACATACCTGAGGCGATGAGGTTATGCCCAGCCTGTTTAAAATGGGCGCGACAGGACTACGCTCACATACCTGAGGGCAGCAGGCGTTATGCCCAGCCCGTTTAAAATGGGCGGCGACAGGACTACGCTCACATACCTGAGGGCGCAGACGTTATGCCCAGCCTGATTAAAATGGGCGGCGACAGGACTATGCTAACATACCTGAGGCGCAGACGTTATGCCCAGCCCGTTTAAAATGGGCGGCGACAGGACTACGCTAACCTACCTGAGGGCACAGACGTTATGCCCAGCCCGTTTAAAATGGGCGGCGACAGGACTAAGTTAACATACCTGAGGGCGCAGACGTTATGCCCAGCCTGATTAAAATGTGCGGCGACAGGACTACGCTAACATACCTGAGGGCGCAGTCGTTATGCCCAGCCTGATTAAAATGTGCGGCGACAGGACTACGCTAACCTACCTGAGGGCGCAGACGTTATGCCCAGCCCGTTTAAAATGGGCGGCGACAGGACTACGCTAACATACCTGAGGGCAGACGTTATGCCCAGCCCGTTTAAAATGGGCGGCGACAGGACTACGCTCACATACCTGAGGGCGCAGACGTTATGCCCAGCCTGTTTAAAATGGGCGGCGACAGGACTACGCTCACATACCTGAGGCGCAGAGCGTTATGCCCAGCCTGTTTAAAATGGGCGGCGACAGGACTACGCTAACATACCTGAGGGCGCAGACGTTATGCCCAGCCTGTTTAAAATGGGCGGCGACAGGACTACGCTAACATACCTGAGGGCGCAGACGTTATGCCCAGCCCGTTTAAAATGGGCGGCGACAGGACTACGCTCACATACCTGAGGGCGCAGACGTTATGCCCAGCCCGTTTAAAATGGGCGGCGACAGGACTACGCTCACATACCTGAGGGCGCAGACGTTATGCCCAGCCTGTTTAAAATGGGCGGCGACAGGACTACGCTCACATACCTGAGGGCGCAGACGTTATGCCCAGCCTGTTTAAAATGGCGGCGACAGGACTACGCTCACATACCTGAGGCGCAGGCGTTATGCCCAGCCTGTTTAAAATGGGCGGCGACAGGACTACGCTCACATACCTGAGGGCGCAGACGTTATGCCCAGCCTGTTTAAAATGGGCGGCGACAGGACTACGCTCACATACCTGAGGGCGCAGACGTTATGCCCAGCCTGTTTAAAATGGGCGGCGACAGGACTACGCTAACATACCTGAGGGCGCAGACGTTATGCCCAGCCTGTTTAAAATGGGCGGCGACAGGACTACGCTCACATACCTGAGGGCGCAGACGTTATGCCCAGCCTGTTTAAATGGGCGGCGACAGGACTACGCTCACATACCTGAGGGCGCAGACGTTATGCCCAGCCTGTTTAAAATGGGCGGCGACAGGACTACGCTCACATACCTGAGGGCGCAGACGTTATGCCCAGCCTGTTTAAAATGGGCGGCGACAGGACTACGCTCAACATACCTGAGGGCAGGCGTTATGCCCAGCCTGTTTAAAATGGGCGGCGACAGGACTATGCTAACCTACCTGAGGCGTACATCCTGAAAATGGGCGACAGGACTACGCTAACTACCTGAGCCTTATGCCCAGCCTGTTTAAAATGGGCGGCGACAGGACTACGCTCACATACCTGAGGCGCAGCGTTATGCCCAGCCTGTTTAAAATGGGCGGCGACAGGACTACGCTCACATACCTGAGGGCGCAGACGTTATGCCCAGCCTGTTTAAAATGGGCGGCGACAGGACTACGCTCACATACCTGAGGGCGCAGACGTTATGCCCAGCCTGTTTAAAATGGGCGGCGACAGGACTACGCTCACATACCTGAGGCAGGAGGCGTTATGCCCAGCCTGTTTAAAATGGGCGGCGACAGGACTACGCTCACATACCTGAGGGCGCAGGCGTTATGCCCAGCCTGTTTTAAAATGGGCGGCGACAGGACTACGCTCACATACCTGAGGGCGCAGGCGTTATGCCCAGCCTGTTTAAAATGGGCGGCGACAGGACTACGCGCTAACATACCTGAGGGCGCAGGCGTTATGCCCAGCCTGTTAAAATGGGCGGCGACAGGACTACGCTCACATACCTGAGGCGCAGGCGTTATGCCCAGCCCGTTTAAAATGGGCGGCGACAGGACTACGCTAACATACCTGAGGGCGCAGGCGTTATGCCCAGCCTGATTAAAATGGGCGGCGACAGGACTACGGACATACCTGAGGCGCAGCGTTATGCCCAGCCTGTTTAAAATGGGCGGCGACAGGACTACGCTACATACCTGAGGGCGCAGACGTTATGCCCAGCCCGTTTAAAATGGGCGGCGACAGGACTACGCTCACATACCTGAGGGCGCAGACGTTATGCCCAGCCTGTTTAAAATGGGCGGCGACAGGACTACGCTCACATACCTGAGGGCGCAGACGTTATGCCCAGCCCGTTTAAAATGGGCGGCGACAGGACTACGCTCACATACCTGAGGGCGCAGACGTTATGCCCAGCCCGTCTAAAATGGGCGGTGACAGGACTACGCTCACATACCTGAGGGCGCAGACATTATGCCCAGCCTGTCTAAAACGGGGGCGACAGGACTACGCTCACATACCTGAGGGCGCAGACGTTATGCCCAGCCCGTGTAAAATGGCCGACAGGACTACGCTCACATACCTGAGGGCGCAGAGCGTTATGCCAGCCCGTTTAAAAATGGGCGGCGACAGGACTACGCTCACATACCTGAGGGCGCAGACGTTATGCCCAGCCTGTTTAAAACGGGCGGCGACAGGACTACGCTCACATACCTGAGGGGGCAGACGTTATGCCCAGCCTGTTTAAAACGGGCGGCGACAGGACTACGCTCACATACCTGAGGGCGCAGACGTTATGCCCAGCCTGTTTAAAATGGGCGGCGACAGGACTACGCTCACATACCTGAGGGCGCAGACGTTATGCCCAGCCTGTTTAAAATGGGCGGCGACAGGACTACGCTAACCTACCTGAGGGCGCAGACGTTATGCCCAGCCCGTTTAAAATGGGCGGCGACAGGACTACGCTCACATACCTGAGGGCAGACGTCATGCCCAGCCCGTTTAAAATGGGCGGCGACAGGACTACGCTAACATACCTGAGGGCGCAGGCCCAGCCTGAGGGGCGGCGACAGGACTACGCCAGCCCTGAGGCGCGCAGCGTAAAATGGGCGGCGACAGGACTACGCTCACATACCTGAGGGCGCAGACGTTATGCCCAGCCCGTTTAAAATGGGCGGCGACAGGACTACGCTCACATACCTGAGGCGCGCAGACGTTATGCCCAGCCTGTTTAAAATGGGCGGCGACAGGACTACACGCTCACATACCTGAGGGCGCAGGCGTTATGCCCAGCCTGTTTAAAATGGGCGGCGACAGGACTACGCTAACATACCTGAGGGCGCAGGCGTTATGCCCAGCCTGTTTAAAATGGGCGGCGACAGGACTACGCTCACATACCTGAGGGCGCAGGCGTTATGCCCAGCCCGTTTAAAATGGGCGGCGACAGGACTACGCTCACATACCTGAGGGCCAGGCGTTATGCCCAGCCCGTTTAAATGCAGGACTTACATACCCAGCCCCAGCCTGTTTAAAATGGGGCGACAGGACTAAGCGACAGGACTTATGCCCAGCCTGTTTAAAATGGGCCTACCTTATGCCCAGCCTGTTTAAAATGGGCGGCGACAGGACTACGCTCACATACCTGAGGCGCAGACGTTATGCCCAGCCCGTTTAAAATGGGCGGCGACAGGACTACGCTCACATACCTGAGGGCGCAGGCGTTATGCCCAGCCTGTTTAAAATGGGCGGGGACTACGCTCACATACCTGAGGGCGCCAGGCGTTATGCCCAGCCCGTTTAAAATGGGCGGCGACAGGACTACGCTCACATACCTGAGGGCAGGCGTTATGCCCAGCCTGTTTAAAATGGCGGCGACAGGACTACGCTCACATACCTGAGGGCGCAGGCGTTATGCCCAGCCTGTTTAAAATGGGCGGCGACAGGACTACGCTCACATACCTGAGGGCGCAGGCGTTATGCCCAGCCTGTTTAAAATGGGCGGCGACAGGACTACGCTCACATACCTGAGGGCGCAGGCGTTATGCCCAGCCCCGTTTAAAATGGGCGGCGACAGGACTACGCTCACATACCTGAGGGCGCAGACGTTATGCCCAGCCCGTTTAAAATGGGCGGCGACAGGACTACGCTCACATACCTGAGGGCGCAGACGTTATGCCCAGCCTGTTTAAAATGGCGGCGACAGGACTACGCTCACATACCTGAGGCGCAGACGTTATGCCCAGCCTGTTTAAAATGGGCGGCGACAGGACTACACGCTAACATACCTGAGGCGCAGGCGTTATGCCCAGCCCGTTTAAAATGGGCGGCGACAGGACTACGCTCACATACCTGAGGGCGCAGACGTTATGCCCAGCCCGTTTAAAATGGGCGGCGACAGGACTACGCTCACATACCTGAGGGCGCAGACGTTATGCCCAGCCTGTTTAAAATGGGCGGCGACAGGACTACGCTCACATACCTGAGGGCGCAGACGTTATGCCCAGCCTGTTTAAAACGGGCGGCGACAGGACTACGCTCACATACCTGCCCGTCATGCCCAGCCCGTTTAAAATGGGCGGCGACAGGACTACGCTCACATACCTGAGGGCGCAGGCGTTATGCCAGCCTGTTTAAAATGGGCGGCGACAGGACTACGCTCTCACATACCTGAGGGCGCAGGCGTTATGCCCAGCCCGTTTTAAAATGCCTGGACTAAAATGAGGGCGGCGTTATGCCCAGACTTAAAAATGGGCGGCGACAGGACTCACATACCTGAGGCTGCCCAGGCGTTATGCCCAGCCCGTTTAAAATGGGCGGCGACAGGACTACGCTCACATACCTGAGGGCGCAGGCGTTATGCCCAGCCTGTTTAAAATGGGCGGCGACAGGACTACGCTCACATACCTGAGGGCGCCAGGCGTTATGCCCAGCCTGTTTAAAATGGCGGCGACAGGACTCACGCTAACATACCTGAGGGCGCAGGCGTTATGCCCAGCCTGTTTAAAATGGGCGGCGACAGGACTACGCTCACATACCTGAGGCGCGCAGGCGTTATGCCCAGCCTGTTTAAAATGGGGGCGGCGACAGGACTACGCTCACATACCTGAGGGCGCAGGCGTTATGCCCAGCCTGTTTAAAAAAATGCGGCGACAGGACTACGCTCACATACCTGAGGGCGCAGACGTTATGCCCAGCCCGTTTAAAATGGGCGGCGACAGGACTACGCTCACATACCTGAGGGCGCAGACGTTATGCCCAGCCTGTTTAAAATGGGCGGCGACAGGACTACGATCACATACCTGAGGCGCCAGGCGTTATGCCCAGCCTGTTTAAAAATGGGCGGCGACAGGACTACGCTCACATACCTGAGGGCGCAGCGTTATGCCCAGCCTGTTTAAAATGGGCGGCGACAGGACTACGCTCACATACCTGAGGCGCGCAGGCGTTATGCCCAGCCTGTTTAAAATGGGCGGCGACAGGACTACGCTCACATACCTGAGGGCCCAGGCGTTATGCCCAGCCTGTTTAAAATGGGCGGCGACAGGACTACGCTCACATACCTGAGGGCAGGCGTTATGCCCAGCCCGTTTAAAATGGGCGGCGACAGGACTACGCTCACATACCTGAGGGCGCAGGCGTTATGCCCAGCCTGTTTAAAATGGGCGGCGACAGGACTACGCTCAACATACCTGAGGGCGCAGGCGTTATGCCCAGCCTGTTTAAAATGGGCGGCGACAGGACTACGCTCACATACCTGAGGGCGCAGGCGTTATGCCCAGCCTGTTTAAAATGGGCGGCGACAGGACTACGCTCACATACCTGAGGGCGCAGGCGTTATGCCCAGCCCGTTTAAAATGGGCGGCGACAGGACTACGCTCACATACCTGAGGGCGCAGACGTTATGCCCAGCCCGTTTAAAATGGGCGGCGACAGGACTACGCTAACATACCTGAGGGCGCAGACGTTATGCCCAGCCTGTTTAAAATGGGGCGGCGACAGGACTAAGCTCACATACCTGAGGGCGCAGGCGTTATGCCCAGCCCGTTTAAAATGGGCGGCGACAGGACTACGCTCACATACCTGAGGGCGCAGGCGTTATGCCCAGCCTAAAATGGGTGGCGACAAATGGGCGGCGACAGGACTACCCCGTTAAAACATACCTGAGGGCATACCTGAGGGGCAGCGTTATGCCCAGCCCGTTTAAAATGGGCGGCGACAGGACTACGCTCACATACCTGAGGCGCAGGCGTTATGCCCAGCCTGTTTAAAATGGGGCGCGACAGGACTACGCTCACATACCTGAGGGCCCAGGCGTTATGCCCAGCCTGTTTAAAATGGGCGGCGACAGGACTACGCTCACATACCTGAGGGCGCAGGCGTTATGCCCAGCCTGTTTAAAATGGGCGGCGACAGGACTACGCTCACATACCTGAGGGCGCAGACGTTATGCCCAGCCTGTTTAAAAATGGGCGGCGACAGGACTACGCTCACATACCTGAGGGCGCAGCGTTATGCCCAGCCTGTTTAAAATGGGCGCGACAGGACTACGCTCACATACCTGAGGGCGCAGGCGTTATGCCCAGCCTGTTTAAAATGGGCGGCGACAGGACTACGCTCACATACCTGAGGGCGCAGGCGTTATGCCCAGCCCGTTTAAAATGGGCGGCGACAGGACTACGCTCAACATACCTGAGGGCAGACGTTATGCCCAGCCTGATTAAAACGGGCGGCGACAGGACTAAGCTCACATACCTGAGGGCGCAGACGTTATGCCCAGCCCGTTTAAAATGGGCGGCGACAGGACTACGCTCACATACCTGAGGGCGCAGACGTTATGCCCAGCCTGTTTAAAATGGGCGGCGACAGGACTACGCTCACATACCTGAGGCGCAGACGTTATGCCCAGCCCGTTTAAAATGGGCGGCGACAGGACTACGCTCACATACCTGAGGGCGCAGGCGTTATGCCCAGCCTGTTTAAAATGGGCGGCGACAGGACTACGCTCACATACCTGAGGGCGCAGGCGTTATGCCCAGCCTGTTTAAAATGGGCGGCGACAGGACTACGCTCACATACCTGAGGGCGCAGGCGTTATGCCCAGCCTGTTTAAAATGGGCGGCGACAGGACTACGCTCACATACCTGAGGGGTGCAGGCGTTATGCCCAGCCTGTTTAAAATGGGCGGCGACAGGACTACGCTCACATACCTGAGGGCAGGCGTTATGCCCAGCCTGTTTAAAATGGGCGGCGACAGGACTACGCTCACATACCTGAGGGCAGACGTTATGCCCAGCCTGTTTAAAATGGGCGGCGACAGGACTACACGCTAACATACCTGAGGGCGCAGACGTTATGCCCAGCCTGTTTAAAATGGGCGGCGACAGGACTACGCTCACATACCTGAGGGCGCAGACGTTATGCCCAGCCTGTTTAAAATGGGCGGCGACAGGACTACGCTCACATACCTGAGGGCGCAGACGTTATGCCCAGCCTGTTTAAAACGGGCGGCGACAGGACTACGCTCACATACCTGAGGGCGCAGTCGTTATGCCCAGCCTGATTAAAATGGGCGGCGACAGGACTACGCTCACATACCTGAGGCGCGCAGGCGTTATGCCCAGCCTGTTTAAAATGGGCGGCGACAGGACTACGCTCACATACCTGAGGCGCAGAGCGTTATGCCCAGCCTGTTTAAAATGGGCGGCGACAGGACTACGCTAACATACCTGAGGCGCAGACGTTATGCCCAGCCTGTTTAAAATGGGCGGCGACAGGACTACGCTCACATACCTGAGGCGCAGACGTTATGCCCAGCCTGTTTAAAATGGGCGGCGACAGGACTACACGCTCACATACCTGAGGGCGCAGACGTTATGCCCAGCCTGTTTAAAATGGGCGGCGACAGGACTACGCTAACATACCTGAGGGCGCAGACGTTATGCTCAGCCTGATTAAAATGGGCGGCGACAGGACTATGCTAACATACCTGAGGGGACAGACGTTATGCCCAGCCCGTTTAAAATGGGCGGCGACAGGACTACGCTAACCTACCTGAGGGCACAGACGTTATGCCCAGCCCGTTTAAAATGGGCGGCGACAGGACTACGCTCACACATACCTGAGGGCGCAGGCGTTATGCCCAGCCTGTTTAAAATGGGCGGCGACAGGACTCGCTCACATACCTGAGGGCGCAGACGTATGCCCAGCCCTGTTTAAAATGGGCGGCGACAGGACTACGCTCACATACCTGAGGGCGCAGACGTTATGCCCAGCCTGTTTAAAATGGGCGGCGACAGGACTACGCTAACATACCTGAGGGCGCAGACGTTATGCCCAGCCTGTTTAAAATGGGCGGCGACAGGACTACGCTCACATACCTGAGGGCAGACGTTATGCCCAGCCTGTTAAAATGGGCGGCGACAGGACTACGCTCACATACCTGAGGGCCACGTTATGCCCAGCCTGTTTAAAATGGGCGGCGAC
The DNA here is from genome assembly GCA_029692085.1 of Gymnothorax javanicus. Taxonomy (NCBI): domain Eukaryota; kingdom Metazoa; phylum Chordata; class Actinopteri; order Anguilliformes; family Muraenidae; genus Gymnothorax; species Gymnothorax javanicus. The sequence continues at coordinate 21,586 of JAFJMP010000023.1, forward strand.
AGGACTACGCTAACATACCTGAGGGCAGAGGCGTTATGCCCAGCCTGTTTAAAATGGGCGGCGACAGGACTACGCTAACATACCTGAGGGGGCGCAGACGTTATGCCCAGCCTGTTTAAAATGGGCGGCGACAGGACTACGCTAACATACCTGAGGGCGCAGACGTTATGCCCAGCCTGTTTAAAATGGGCGGCGACAGGACTACGCTAACATACCTGAGGGCGCAGACGTTATGCCCAGCCCGTTTAAAATGGGCGGCGACAGGACTACGCTCACATACCTGAGGGCGCAGACGTTATGCCCAGCCCGTTTAAAATGGGCGGCGACAGGACTACGCTCACATACCTGAGGGCGCAGACGTTATGCCCAGCCTGTTTAAAATGGGCGGCGACAGGACTACGCTCAACATACCTGAGGGCGCAGACGTTATGCCCAGCCTGTTAAAAAGGGCGGCGACAGGACTACGCTCACATACCTGAGGGCGCAGACGTTATGCCCAGCCCGTTTAAAATGGGCGGCGACAGGACTACGCTCACATACCTGAGGGCGCAGACGTTATGCCCAGCCCGTTTAAAATGGGCGGCGACAGGACTACGCTCACATACCTGAGGGCGCAGACGTTATGCCCAGCCTGTTTAAAATGGGCGGCGACAGGACTACGCTAACATACCTGAGGGCGCAGACGTTATGCTCAGCCTGATTAAAATGGGCGGCGACAGGACTACGCTCACATACCTGAGGGCGCAGACGTTATGCCCAGCCTGTTTAAAATGGGCGGCGACAGGACTACGCTCACATACCTGAGGGCGCAGAGCGTTATGCCCAGCCTGTTTAAAAAAATGGGCGGCGACAGGACTACGCTCACATACCTGAGGGCGCAGACGTTATGCCCAGCCTGATTAAAATGGGCGGCGACAGGACTACGCTAACATACCTGAGGGCGCAGACGTTATGCCCAGCCTGTTTAAAATGGGCGGCGACAGGACTACGCTCACATACCTGAGGGCGCAGACGTTATGCCCAGCCTGTTTAAAATGGGCGGCGACAGGACTACGCTCACATACCTGAGGGCGCAGACGTTATGCCCAGCCTGTTTAAAATGGGCGGCGACAGGACTACGCTCACATACCTGAGGGCGCAGACGTTATGCCCAGCCTGTTTAAAACGGGCGGCGACAGGACTACGCTCACATACCTGAGGGCACAAGTTATGCCCAGGCTGTCTAAAACGGGCGGCGACAGGACTACGCTCACATACCTGAGGGCGCAGACATTATGCCCAGCCTGTTTAAAATGGGCGGCGACAGGACTACGCTCACATACCTGAGGGCGCAGACGTTATGCCCAGCCTGTTTAAAATGGGCGGCGACAGGACTACGCTCACATACCTGAGGGCGCAGACGTTATGCCCAGCCCGTTTAAAATGGGCGGCGACAGGACTACGCTCACATACCTGAGGGCGCAGCGTCATGCCCAGCCCGTTTAAAATGGGCGCGACAGGACTACGCTCACATACCTGAGGGCGCAGAGGCGTTATGCCCAGCCCGTTAAAAATGGGCGGCGACAGGACTACGCTCACATACCTGAGGGCGCAGACGTTATGCCCAGCCTGTTTAAAATGGGCGGCGACAGGACTACGCTAACATACCTGAGGGCGCAGACGTTATGCCCAGCCTGTTAAAAATGGGCGGCGACAGGACTACGCTAACATACCTGAGGGCGCAGAGGCGTTATGCCCAGCCTGTTTAAAATGGGCGGCGACAGGACTACGCTCACATACCTGAGGGCGCAGACGTTATGCCCAGCCTGTTTAAAATGGGCGGCGACAGGACTACGCTAACATACCTGAGGGCAGACGTTATGCCCAGCCTGTTTAAAATGGGCGGCGACAGGACTACGCTCACATACCTGAGGGCGCAGGCGTTATGCCCAGCCTGTTTAAAATGGGCGGCGACAGGACTACGCTCACATACCTGAGGGCGCAGGCGTTATGCCCAGCCTGTTTAAAATGGGCGGCGACAGGACTACGCTCACATACCTGAGGGCGCAGACGTTATGCCCAGCCTGTTTAAAATGGGCGGCGACAGGACTACGCTCACATACCTGAGGGCGCAGACGTTATGCCCAGCCTGTTTAAAACGGGCGGCGACAGGACTACCCTCACATACCTGAGGGCGCAGGCGTTATGCCCAGCCTGTTTAAAATGGGCGGCGACAGGACTACGCTCACATACCTGAGGGCGCAGACGTTATGCCCAGCCTGTTTAAAATGGGCGGCGACAGGACTACGCTCACATACCTGAGGGCGCAGGCGTTATGCCCAGCCCGTTTAAAATGGGCGGCGACAGGACTACGCTCACATACCTGAGGGCGCAGGCGTTATGCCCAGCCCGTTTAAAATGGCGGCGACAGGACTACGCTCACATACCTGAGGGCGCAGAGCGTTATGCCCAGCCTTTAAAATGGGCGCCAGGACTACGGCACATACCTGAGGGCTGTTGCCCTGCCTGTTTAAAATGGGCGGCGACAGGACTACGCTCACATACCTGAGGGGCAGACGTTATGCCCAGCCTGTTTAAAAATGGGCGGCAGGACAGGACCTGAGGCTCAGATACCTGTTTAAAATGGGCGGCGACAGGACTACGTTATGCCTGAGGGCAGCCCCAGCCTGTTAAAATGGGCGGCGACAGGACTACGGACATACCTGAGGGCCAGGCGTTATGCCCAGCCTGTTTAAAATGGGCGGCGACAGGACTACGCTAACATACCTGAGGCGCAGGCGTTATGCCCAGCCTGTTAAAATGGGCGGCGACAGGACTACGCTCACATACCTGAGGGCACAGACGTTATGCCCAGCCTGTTTAAAATGGGCGGCGACAGGACTACGCTCACATACCTGAGGGCGCAGACGTTATGCCCAGCCCGTTTAAAATGGGCGGCGACAGGACTACGCTCACATACCTGAGGGCGCAGACGTTATGCCCAGCCTGTTTAAAATGGGCGGCGACAGGACTACGCTCACATACCTGAGGGCGCAGACGTTATGCCCAGCCTGTTAAAATGGGCGGCGACAGGACTACGCTCACATACCTGAGGGCGCAGACGTTATGCCCAGCCTGTTTAAAATGGGCGGCGACAGGACTACGCTCACATACCTGAGGGCGCAGACGTTATGCCCAGCCTGTCTAAAACGGCGGCGACAGGACTACGCTCACATACCTGAGGGCGCAGAAGTTATGCCCAGCCCGTTTAAAATGTGCGGCGACAGGACTACGCTCACATACCTGAGGGCGCAGACGTTATGCCCAGCCCGTGTAAAATGGGCAGGACGACAGGACTACGCTAACATACCTGAGGGCCCAGGCGTTATGCCCAGCCTGTTTAAAATGGGCGGCGACAGGACTACGCTCACATACCTGAGGGCGCGAGACGTTATGCCCAGCCTGTTTAAAATGGGCGGCGACAGGACTACGCTCACATACCTGAGGGCGCAGACGTTATGCCCAGCCTGTTTAAAATGGGCGGCGACAGGACTACGCTCACATACCTGAGGGCGCAGACGTTATGCTCAGCCTGTTTAAAATGGGCGGCGACAGGACTACGCTAACATACCTGAGGACAGACGTTATGCCCAGCCCTAACATACATGGGCGAGGGACTACGCTCACATACCTGAGGCGCGACGGCGTTATGCCCAGCCCGTTTAAAATGGGCGGCGACAGGACTACGCTCACATACCTGAGGGCGCAGACGTTATGCCCAGCCCGTTTAAAATGGGCGGCGACAGGACTACGCTCACATACCTGAGGGCGCAGACGTTATGCCCAGCCTGTTTAAAATGGCGGCGACAGGACTACGCTCACATACCTGAGGGCGCCAGGCGTTATGCCCAGCCTGTTTAAAATGGGCGGCGACAGGACTACGCTCACATACCTGAGGGCGCAGACGCGTTATGCCCAGCCTGTTTAAAATGGGCGGCGACAGGACTCGCCTCATACCTGAGGGCGCAGACGTTATGCCCAGCCTGTTTAAAATGGGCGGCGACAGGACTACGCTCACATACCTGAGGGCGCAGACGTTATGCCCAGCCTGTTTAAAATGGGCGGCGACAGGACTACGCTCACATACCTGAGGGCGCCGCAGGCGTTATGCCCAGCCGTGTAAAATGGGGCGGCGACAGGACTACGAAACATACCAGAGGCCGCAGACGTTATGCCCAGCCCGTGTAAAATGGGCGGCGACAGGACAACGCAAACATACCAGAGGCCGCAGACGTTATGCTCAGCCTGATTAAAATGGGGCGGCGACAGGACTAAATGGGCGCTAAGACCCCCACCTGAGGCGCCCAGGCGTTATGCTCAGCCTGTTTAAAATGGGCGCGACAGGACTACGCCTAACATACCTGAGGGCGCAGAGCGTTATGCTCAGCCTGATTAAAATGGGCGGCGACAGAACTACGCTCACATACCTGAGGGCGCAGACATCATGCCCAGCCCGTTTAAAATGGGCGGCGACAGAGCTACGCTCACATACCTGAGGGCGCAGACGTTATGCCCAGCCTGTTTAAAATGGGCGGTGACAGGACTACGCTAACATACCTGAGGGCGCAGAAGTTATGCTCAGCCTGTTTAAAATGGGCGGTGACAGGACTACGCTAACATACCTGAGGGCGCAGAAGTTATGCTCAGCCTTATTAAAACGGGCGGCGACAGGACTACGCTCACATACCTGAGGGCGCAGATGTTATGCTCAGCCTGATTAAAATGGGCGGACTACACTAACCTACCTGAGGGCGCAGGCGTTATGCTCAGCCTGATTAAAACAGGACTAAGCTAACAACATACCTGACAGGACCCAGCCCGTTTAAAAACGCTGACAGGACAACATACCTGAGGGCGCAGAAGTTATGCCCAGCCCATTTAAAATGGGCGTGACAGAGCCACGCTCACATACCTGAGGGCGCCAGAAGTTATGCCCAGCCTGATTAAAAATGTCGGCAGAGGACACGCTAACATACCTGAAGGCGCAGTCGTTATGCTCAGCCTGATTAAAATGTGCGGCGACAGGACTACGCTAACCTACCTGAGGGCGCAGACGTTATCCCCAGCCTGTTTAAAATGTGCGGCGACAGGACTACGCTCACATACCTGAGGGCGCAGACGTTATGCCCAGCCCGTGTAAAATGGGCGGCGTCAGGACAACGCTAACAGCCTGAGGGGCGCAGGCGTTATGCCCAGCCCTCTCTAAAAACGCGAGGCGGCGACAGGACTACGCTCACATACCTGAGGGCGCAGAAGTTATGCCCAGCCCGTTTAAAATGTGCGGCGACAGGACTACGATCACATACCTGAGGGCGCAGACGTTATGCCCAGCCCGTGTAAAATGGGCGGCGACAGGACTACGCAAACATACCAGAGGCCGCAGACGTTATGCCCAGCCCGTGTAAAATGGGCGGCGACAGGACAACGCAAACATACCAGAGGCCGCAGACGTTATGCTCAGCCTGATTAAAATGGGCGGCGACAGGACTACGCTAACCTACCTGAGGGCGCAGACGTTATGCTCAGCCTGTTTAAAATGGGCGGCGACAGGACTACGCTAACATACCTGAGGGCGCAGACGTTATGCTCAGCCTGATTAAAATGGGCGGCGACAGGACTATGCTAACCTACCTGAGGGGACAGACGTTATGCCCAGCCCGTTTAAAATGGGCGGCGACAGGACTACGCTAACCTACCTGAGGGCACAGACGTTATGCCCAGTCCGTTTAAAATGGGCGGCAACAGGACCAAGTTAACATACCTGAGGGCAGACGTTATGCCCAGCCTGATTAAAATGTGCGGCGACAGGACTACGCTAACATACCTGAGGGCGCAGTCGTTATGCTCAGCCTGATTAAAATGTGCGGCGACAGGACTACGCTAACCTACCTGAGGGCGCAGACGTTATGCTCAGCCCGGTTAAAATGGGCGGGGACAGGACTACGCTCACATACCTGAGGGCGCAGACGTTATGCCCAGCCCGTTTAAAATGGGCGGCGACAGGACTACGCTCACATACCTGAGGGCGCAGACGTTATGCCCAGCCCGTTTAAAACGGGCGGGGACAGGACTACGCTCACATACCTGAGGGCGCAGACATTATGCTCAGCCTGATTAAAATGGGCGGCCACAGGACTCCGCTAACCTACCTGAGGGCGCAGACGTTATGCCCAGCCCGTTTAAAATGGGTGGCGACAGGACTACGCTCACATACCTGAGGGTGCAGACGTCATGCCCAGCCCATTTAAAATGGGCGGCGACAGAACTACGCTCACATACCTGAGGGCGCAGACGTTATGCCCAGCCTGTTTAAAATCTGGCGACAGGACTGCACGCTCACATACCTGAGGGGGAAGAGATGTTATGCCCAGCCAGTTTAAAAAACGGTGGCGACAGGACTACGCTCACATCCCTGAGGGCGCAGACGTTATGCCCAGGCTGTCTAAAACGGGCGGCGACCGGACTACGCTCACATAACTGAGGGCGCAGACGTTATGCCCAGCCTGTTTGAAATGGGCGGCGACAGGACTACATACCTGAGGGGCCAGGCGTTATGCCCAGCCTGTTTAAAACAGGCGGCGACAGGACTACACTCACATACCTGAGGGGCGACGTTATGCCCAGCCTGTCTAAAACGGGCGGCGACAGGACTACGCTCACATACCTGAGGGCGCACACGTTATGCCCAGCCGGTTTAAAATGGGCGGCGACAGGACTACGCTCACATACCTGAGGGCGCAGACGTTATGCCCACCCCGTTTAAAACGGGCGGCGACAGGACTACGCTCACATACCTGAGGGCGCAGACGTCATGCCCAGCCCGTTTAAAATGGGAGGCGACAGAGCTACGCTCACATACCTGATGGCGCAGACGTTATGCTCAGCCCGTTTAAAACGGGCAGCGACAGGACTACGCTCACATACCTGAGGGTGCAGAGGTTATGCCCAGCCTGTTTAAAACGGGCGGCGACAGGACTATGCTCACATACCTGAGGGCGCAGACTTTATGCCCAGCCTGTCTAAAACGGGCGGCGACAGGACTACGCTCACATACTTGAGGGCGCAGTCGTTATGCCCAGCCTGATTAAAATGGGCGGCGACAGGACTACGCTAACCTACCTGAGGGCGCAAACGTCATGCCCAGCCCATTTAAAATGGGCGGCGACAGGACTACGCTCACATACCTGAGGGCGCAGACGTTATGCCCAGCCCGTTTAAAACGGGCGGCGACAGGACTACGCTCACATACCTGAGGGTGCAGAGGTTATGCCCAGCCTGTTTAAAACGGGTGGCGACAGGACTACGCTCACATACCTGAGGGCGCAGACTTTATGCCCAGCCTGTCTAAAACGGGCGGCGACAGGACTACGCTCACATACCTGAGGGCGCAGACGTTATGCCCAGCCTGATTAAAATGGGCGGCGACAGGACTACGCTAACCTACCTGAGGGCGTAGACGTTATGCCCAGCCCGTTTAAAATGGGCGGCGACAGGACTACGCTAACATACCTGAGGGCGCAAACGTCATGCCCAGCCCGTTTAAAATGGGCGGCGACAGAACTACGCTCACATACCTGAGGGCGCAGACGTCATGCCCAGCCCGTTTAAAATGGGAGGCGACAGAGCTACGCTCACATACCTGATGGCGCAGACGTTATGCTCAGCCTGATTAAAATGGGCGGCGACAGGACTACGCTAACCTACCTGAGGGCGCAGACGTTATGCCCAGCCTGTTTAAAATGGGTGGCGACAGGACTACGCTCACATACCTGAGGGCGCAGACATCATGCCCAGCCCGTTTAAAATGGGCGGCGACAGAACTACTCTCACATACCTGAGGGCGCAGATGTTATGCCCAGCCTGTTTAAAATGGGCGGCGACAGGACTTCGCTCACATACCTGAGGGCGCAGACGTTATGCTCAGCCTGTTTAAATTGGGCGGTGACAGGACTACGCTAACATACCTGAGGGCGCAGAAGTTATGCTCAGCCTGATTAAAACGGGCGGCGACAGGACTAAGCTCACATACCTGAGGGCGCAGACGTTATGCCCAGCCCCTTTTAAAATGGGCGGCGACAGAGCTACGCTCACATACCTGAGGGCGCAGACGTTATGCTCAGCCTGATTAAAATGGGCGGCGACAGGACTACGCTAACCTACCTGAGGGCGCAAACGTCATGCCCAGCCCATTTAAAATGGGCGGCGACAGGACTACGCTCACATACCTGAGGGCGCAGACGTTATGCCCAGCCCGTTTAAAACGGGCGGCGACAGGACTACGCTCACATACCCGAGGGTGCAGAGGTTATGCCCAGCCTGTTTAAAACGGGTGGCGACAGGATTAAGCTCACATACCTGAGGGCGCAGACTTTATGCCCAGCCTGTCTAAAACGGGCGGCGACAGGACTACGCTCACATACCTGAGGGCGCAGACGTTATGCCCAGCCTGATTAAAATGGGCGGCGACAGGACTACGCTAACCTACCTGAAGGCGTAGACGTTATGCCCAGTCCGTTTAAAATGGGCGGCGACAGGACTACGCTAACATACCTGAGGGCGCAAACGTCATGCCCAGCCCGTTTAAAATGCGCGGCGACAGAACTACGCTCACATACCTGAGGGCGCAGACGTCATGCCCAGCCCGTTTAAAATGGGAGGCGACAGAGCTACGCTCACATACCTGATGGCGCGAGCGTTATGCTCAGCCTGATTTAAAATGGCGGCGACAGGACTACGCTAACCTACCTGAGGGCGCAGACGTTATGCCCAGCCTGTTTAAAATGGGTGGCGACAGGACTACGCTCACATACCTGAGGGCGCAGACATCATGCCCAGCCCGTTTAAAATGGGCGGCGACAGAACTACTCTCACATACCTGAGGGCGCAGATGTTATGCCCAGCCTGTTTAAAATGGGCGGCGACAGGACTTCGCTCACATACCTGAGGGCGCAGACGTTATGCTCAGCCTGTTTAAATTGGGCGGTGACAGGACTACGCTAACATACCTGAGGGCGCAGAAGTTATGCTCAGCCTGATTAAAGCAGGCGGCGTGGGACTAAGCTCACATACCTGAGGGCGCAGACGTTATGCCCAGCCCCTTTTAAAATGGGCGGCGACAGAGCTACGCTCACATACCTGAGGGCGCAGACGTTATGCTCAGCCTGATTAAAATGGGCGGTGACAGGACTACGCTAACATACCTGAGGGCGCATACGTTATGCTGAGCCTGATTAAAATGTGCAGCGACAGGACTACGTTAACCTACCTGAGGGCGCAGACGTTATGCCCAGCCCGTTTAAAATGGGCGGCGACAGGACTACGCTAACATACCTGAGGGCGCAAACATCATGCCCAGCCCGTTTAAAATGGGCGGCGACAGAACTACGCTCACATACCTGAGGGCGCAGACATCATGCCCAGCCCGTTTAAATTGGGCGGCGACAGAGCTACGCTCACATACCTGAGGGCGCAGACGTTATGCCCAGCCTGTTTAAAATGGGCGGTGACAGGACTACGCTAACATACCTGAGGGCGCAGAAGTTATGCTCAGCCTGTTTAAAATGGGCGGTGACAGGACTACGCTAACATACCTGAGGGCGCAGAAGTTATGCTCAGCCTTATTAAAACGGGCGGCGACAGGACTACGCTCACATACCTGAGGGCGCAGACGTTATGCTCAGCCTGATTAAAATGGGCGGCGACAGGACTACGCTAACCTACCTGAGGGCGCAGACGTTATGCTCAGCCTGATTAAAACGGGCGGCGACAGGACTAAGCTAACATACCTGAGGGCGCAGACGTCATGCCCAGCCCGTTTAAAACGGGCGGTGACAGGACTACGCTAACATACCTGAGGGCGCAGAAGTTATGCTCAGCCTGATTAAAATGGGCGGCGACAGAGCCACGCCACATACCTGAGGGCGCAGACGCTATGCCCAGCCTGTTTAAAATGGGCGGCGACAGAGCTCGCTCACATACCTGAGGCGCAGGCGTTATGCTCAGCCTGATTAAAACGGGCTGCGACATGACTAAGCTCACATACCTGAGGGCGCAGACGTCATGCCCAGCCCGATTAAAATGGGCTGCGACATGACTAAGCTCACATACCTGAGGGCGCAGACGTCATGCCCAGCCCGTTTAAAATGGGCGGCGACAGGACTACGCAAACATACCTGAGGCCGCAGACGTTATGCTCAGCCTGATTAAAATGGGCGGCGACAGGACTACGCTAACCTACCTGAGGGCGCAGACGTTATGCTCAGCCTGATTAAAATGGGCGGCGACAGGACTACGCTAACCTACCTGAGGGCGCAGACGTTATGCTCAGCCTGATTAAAACGGGCGGCGACAGGACTAAGCTCACATACCTGAGGGCGCAGACGTCATGCCCAGCCCGTTTAAAATGGGCGGCGACAGAGCTACGCTCACATACCTGAGGGCGCAGACGTTATGCTCAGCCTGTCTAGATCCGCCCTCCACAGAGCTGGCCAGTCAGAATAAAATGAACACACGGGGAGTGGGGGCCATAGCAGAAGAGCCACCCCAATGAGGCGTTTTGAGGCAGAGACTACAATGGACTACAAATGTGGTTTTTTGAGGATGCAGTATGAGCTAAATAAGAACCCTGTTTTGAACTTTGAACGATCAGGAGTACTCTAGGGGAGTCCAAGATCAAAACATAACCTTGGAAATATAGCAAAATAGGTCCCCTTTAATAGATAGATGCCACATACATAAACGTCTGTTTCTATTTTGTTGCCATTCAAATACTTTTGATTTGATTTTCGAATACAGGCTTACAACTGTTACTAATGTTATGAACATTTATTATGAAGGTTAGCAATATCGAACAGTTGAAATACTCTTACCAATTCATAAGTTTCTTAATTACATAATGATATATTTTATTATTAGAGAATGTCAAAATCATTATAGGCTATTTATGTCTATTAAGCATCTCTCAGTGCGCGCAACTGCAGCCGAGATAAACACTTCCGACTGGACCTCTGACTGTGAATTGGACAAGCCGCAAACCAAGTGTTTGATCGGACTGGATCATGTTAGATTTATGAAAACTTGTTTATCTATATTTTTTTCCTCACACTCTCAGACAATGAAATTTCTGTAAAAGTGATACCTGCCTAAGGTTATCTCAAATATATGTCAAGAGTTGCGCCATTGGAAAAGTGCTATAGTTGCGTGATGAAGAAAAATCAGGAACAAATGCCAAATTACGGTTCTCTTCCATGGGCAAGCCATTGCAAACACCATGTAATCAAAGTCGGCGATCCAGTTGCACACCTCAAGCCCCGCTTTCGGACAAAAATTAATATTCACAACCTGAATAGAGTGGTCAATTTACACTTGACCTTTAGCCTTCAGGTAGCCCCTCCCTTTCAACCAATCAAATGCTAGAATGTGTAAATAGGTTGTCTCGGAGACGTAGCCTCCACAAATGGGTCTAATGTGGCTTATCTGGAAAGATGATAAAGACGAGTTTGTTGAAATATTGGTAGGGACATGTCCCCACCGTCCATAAGCAAACCTACGCCCTTGCAATAATTAGCAGAGAACCAACCCGAGGTAGGCCAAGGTTCGCTGACGTCACGGCTGATTTTTTAGACTTATAGTAGGGATATTGGGTTTATTGATCCAAGTGTAAACCAATTTAGGGCAGTGCCCCATATAACATAGTGGGAAATAGAATTCCTTTAACATGATGTTTTCACACATTCTCAAGATTGTTTAACCCTCCTATTATCCTCAAATATTACTAACACATTTTACCCTTGGGGTCAATCTGACCCCAGGGATTTTTGCCTCCAGAAAATGATTTACATAAAATTGTTGACCAAGTTTTTGTGTCAGGCACTTTGTTTATTTGTTGAATACATAAATAACCACTTGATAATGAAACTTATCAGTGAGTTGACCTGTCCTCTAACGCCATCATCTGGCCAAACTTTTAAATTAGAATTTATGTATCTTGAAAAGTTTTCATACAAATCTTCTCAAATTTACTGACAACATTATTGACCACAGGATGATGAAGTCTATTGGTTTTAGTAATGATATAACCTTTCCTGTAGCACCACCATCAGGTCAAAATTCAGTTTTAGAGTTAATGTATCTTGAAAATCTTTCATCGAAATCTTTTCTAATTTGGGGTGCACATTCATGACTCTCACAGAATGAACTATATTGATTGATGTTGGTGACCCCCCCCCCCTTTCCTCTCATAAACAGATTTATTTACTTTTTTATCTATTTTTTTATAATATTAGCAGCGCTAAGTCTACCCCGCTGTTGAAGTGGGGAAAGGGACCATATTCTCTTCCCATTTTTGGAAGGGATGGTGTCTGCTGGTGGTTGAGAGACAACAGGAGGGTCAACAGAATGCCTCAAAATCAGGGTCCTCCTCAACATAATCCTCTGTCTCAGACACATTCTCCTCTATCCTCAACACAATCCTCTGTCTCAGACACATTCTCCTCTATCCTCAACACAATCCTCTGCCTCAGACACATTCTCCTCTATCCTCAACACAATCCTCTGTCTCAGACACATTCTCCTCTATCCTCAACACAATCCTCTGTCTCAGACACATTCTCCTCTATCCTCAACACAATCCTCTGTCTCAGAAACATTCTCCTCTATCCTCAACACAATCCTCTGCCTCAGACACATTATCCTCTATCCTCAACACAATCCTCTGCCTCAGACACATTCTCCTCTATCCTCAACACAATCCTCTGCCTCAGACACATTCTCCTCTATCCTCAACACAACCCTCTGTCTCAGACACATTCTCCTCTATGTCACTTTCACTGTCAAAGAGCTGTTCCAGAACCTCATGGACAGTAAACCTTTTCCCAGAGGACATTTTCAAGTGAGAGAGCATGCAGATTGCAGTATACACAGAGCACAATGAGGAATGATTTGGATAGAGGGCTGCCATGCAAGCTTTTAAATGTTTGCTCCTCCCTTATTTTGCGTTAACTACCAATGTCCTTGCGGGAATACCCCGCCCTCCACAGCGCGGGAAATATCAGTTCTACTTCGGCAGGTGTGAGTACAGTAGGTCACACATACACACACGGACACACACACACACACACCTTCATGCCCATGGTGCGGGAAAGTTCTCATGAGAATATTGTTTCCCCCTCCCCCATGTCACATTAGCACCAAAAATAGAAAATTATGGTCCCTCTACTCACTTCAACAACAAGGTAGACGTGCTGCTAAGAGTGTCCCACCAGACAGGCAGTCAGCCATGTTGAAAGACAGAGTCATTATTTGAGCTCTTCATATAACCATCGTTTGAAAATATTGTACTTGAGATGATAATTTTACAGGGGAGGCATGTGTAGTTAGAAAGACTTGGATGTGAGCAGCTCGCAAGCCTACACTGACTTCCTCATTTTGGCAGGGGTTCACAAGTCAATTTGTTTCCCACATGCCCACACCACGAGAAGTATCAAAGTTCTCGAAGGAATAGTTGTTTTCCCCACCCCCCATCATGAATCAACTCAAAAGTATCAACTCTGCACCTGCAGGTGTGGGGATGTTAGGTCACACACAGACAGACAAGTTTTATACAGCTAAAACAGCTTGGGGTCAAATTGACCCCAGAGGAACACCAATGCATGCAATATGTGTTCAGCACATTGAAAAAATATCATCATGATAATTTTATGCTTAATCAGTTGTCCCCATCAAATTAGGAAAAGTCATGAAATATGAAGCAAAAAAAAAAAAAAAAAAAAAAAGTCAACTATTATTTTTTGAATGATAAACATTGAATGGGGTCAAATTGACCCCAAGGATAATAGGAGGGTTAAGTGTAAATCTTGTAAAGATTACAAAATCCAATTTTATTCATTCATTGTCTATACCCACTTATTCCTCACTAGGGTCGCGGGGGAACTGGAGCCTATCCCAGCTGACTACAGGCGAAGGCAGGAACCCACCCTGAACAGCTCGCCAATCCATCGTAGGGCGCACACACCATTCACTCTCACACTCATACCTATGGGCAATTTAGTGTCTCCAATTAACCTAACATGCATGTCTTTGGACTGTGGGAGGAAACCGGAGTACCCGGAGAAAACCCACGTGAACACGGGGAGAACATGCAAACTCTACACAGAAAGGCCCCAGGCCAGAATCGAACCCACGACCTTCTTGCTGTGAGGCGACAGTGCTAACCACTATGCGAACATAACTAAAAAAGTGCAAAAAATATACACCTACAGAAGACATAAGTCTAGGTTATTTTTCCTTCCTTTCCCCCGTAAATTTAGTGTTTATCATTGATATCAGCCCAGAATAACATGAAAATGCCTATGTGTTTTACATAAAACTTAAAGTTGAGTGATGCTTTTAAAGGATCACTATATTTTTCTTAATTTTCAGCCTTCATCGGAGAATTTCTAAATGATAGGCCACACAAATTATGGAAAACTATACATTGTCTAAAAACTATTGCGGGAGATTTGTTGGTAGGAATGGCAGAAATTGAAACTACTGATTTGCCGGATTGTCCGTGTCCACGCGGGGTGGACTCGTGGAATGGTTCCATTTTGTAGGGTTTAGTTGTTTAAAGTCTGTATTTTTCTGGAAAGGGAGGAATTGGGCCCTGTTGGGCCAGTATCCGAAGGGGGTATATTGCTCGTGATGTTATGAAGATTTTTTGAGAGATTTGTGTATGAAACTCGGGATTGCGGTTGGATTGAGGGCCAGTGCAGGATTGCATTTGTGGAGCGGTCCTTGGTGGACCTGGGAGAGAGGGAATTAATTGCAAAATTTTTTGAATGGATATTTTAAGGCAATTGAGTCATGTCAATTATGATGATGGAAATCTTATTCAGATGAGGTATAGAAAAATGAGGTGTATTTTTAGGGTTGTCATGGAGGTTGATGGGAACACCAAGAAAATGTAAAATAAGTGGAGTGCAAACGTGTAGAGGGATAAATAGATCAGTAACACAAGTGCAGGAAATGCACCTTAAAGCCAGTTAAAATAAAGATATTACACATCTTCACGAGTAAAGACATAGAATGAACATATAGAGTTCATAATATGGGATGTAGAATAAACTAAAATACTCAACTTGATGCAGTAAACACCATGGTGGGGGTTGGTGGTAGTTAATACATGGCCCTCAAAATGCATGAGAAACTGATACAGTACAACATTTGGCTGAGGCAATTAATTGGACAGAAAGCCTCCAGTCATATCCCTATATGGGCTTTGTGATATAGTGAAATGTAGTGTTTTGACTAATCTTTTATTCCACCTTTCGAACTTGTGAAACACTTTGTGCTAGAAATCTAAAGCAGTTTTCTGTAAACAGGTTACGTGGAATTAGTGTACGGGAAGCATATCACTCAAAAAGGAAATAGAGATGAAGTGGGTAGTGCTACTAACTAATTATGTTAAGCATACTTGTAGTAAGAAATTGCATGCGACAAATTTAACTGATATAGAAATTTCTATTATAAATTTTAAAAGAAAATGACGATTACTTACCCAAAGCTGCAGTAAATATGTACTGTTAGATTTCATGCTATGTATAATAAGTGTTTAAAAGAATTAAATTAAATTCAAGATATATGTTGTGAGATTGGACGGGGTTTTTTTTTTTTTTTTGCATATTTATGAGACAGCTCAACTAAGTGAAAATGTCATGTATAATATTATTGAGAAAATATCTTTTATTTAGGAATCCAACTAAAATAGTATTGACTTTATTAGGGCTACAGTGCTTTTTACATCAAATATAATCAGTCTTGAAAATGAAAAATCTGTGATCAGCGCAGGAAACTACAACCCCAATTCCGAAATAGTTGGGATAAAATGTAAATTGTGCATAAAATCAAAACGCAATGACTTTCAAATCACACCAGCCAGTATTTTATTCACAATACAACAGAGATAACGTAGCAAATGTTGAAACTGAGAAATGTTACAATTTTATCCACAAAATGAGCTAATTTCAAATTTGATGGCTGCTACAGGTCTCAAAAAAGTTGGGACAGGGGCCTGTTTACCATGATATAGCATCCCCTCTTCTTTTTAACACAGAGTGGAGGCGTTGTTTGAGGAGATAAGTTTCTTGAGTTTAGCCGTTGGAATTTGATCCCACTCTTGTTTAATACAGGCTTCCAGGTGCTGGAGAGTTTGGGTCTCCTTTGACAGACTTTTCGTTTAATTATGCGCCAAATGTTCTCAATCGGTGAAAGATCAGGACTGCAGGCAGGCCAGTTCAGCACACGGACTCTTCTACTAAAAAGCCATGCTGTTGTAATAGCTGCAGTATGTGGTTTTGCATTGTCCTGCTGAAATACACAAGGCCTTCCCTGGAATAGATGTCGTCTGGAGGGGAGCACATGTTGCTCTAAAACCTTTATGTACCTTTCAGCATTCATTGTGCTTTTTAAAGCATGCAAGTGTCCCACACAATATGCACTAATGCATCCCCATACCATCAGAGATGCTGGCTATTGAACTGAACGCTGATAACAGGAGGGGTGGTCTTTCTCCACTTTAGCCCGGAGCACACAACGCCTATGATTTCCAACAAGAATGTCAAATTTGGACTCGTCTGACCGCAGGACACTTTGCCACTTTGCTACAGTCCATTTTAAATGAGCCTTGGCCCACAGAACACGGCGGCGCTTCTGGATCATGTTCAACAATGGCTTCCTTTTTGCATGATAGAGTTTTAGGTGGCACCTGTGGATGGCACGGCGGACTGTGTCTACAGACAGTGGTTTCTTGAAGTATTCCTGGGCCCATTTAGTAATGTCAATGACAGAATCATGCCGGTGAGTGATGCAGTGGCATCTGAGGGCCCGAAGATCACGGGCATCCAGTAAAAGTCTTCGGCCTTGTCCTTTACGCACAGAGATTTTTCCCGTCTCTCTGAATCTTTTGATGATGTTATGCACTGTCGATGATAAGACCTTCAAAGCCTTTGCAATTTGACGTTGAGGAACATTGTTTTTAAAGTATTCCACAATTTTTTCACGCAAGCCTTCACAGGTTGGAGAGCCTCTGGCCATCTTTACTTCTGAGAGACTCAGCCTCTCGAAGACATCCCTTTTATAGCCAATCATGTTACACACCTGATGCCAGTTAACTTAATTACTTGCTATATGTTCTTTCAGCTGATTCTCTAATATATTAATTGCTTTTTCAGCCCTTTTTTTCCTGTGTCCCAACTTATTGAGACCTGTTGCAGCCAGAAAATTTGAAATAAGCTCATTTTGTGGATAAAAATGTAAAATGTCTCAGTTTCAACATTTGAAATGTTACCTATGTTCTTTTGTAAATAACATATTGGCTCATGTGATCAGAAAGTCATTGCATTTTGATTTTATTCATAATTTACACTTCGTCCCAACTATTTTGGAATTGGAGTTGTAGAAGGGGAGATCTTAGAAGTTATAAGTGAAGTGCAATATAGTTTTCTTTTAGTATGCAACAATTATAGCTGCCCTGAGTGCATGAGCAATGTGAATGATTACATGTTTTCAAACTAAAAAAAAAAGGAATGATTGATTAATGGAATATTTTTCTCTACTTTTAAGCAGGAGCAACCCGTCAACTGCTGGTCTATGGAAGCTGTGCTGAAACTAACTAATTTTCTGTTATTTTTGAGCGTGTGTATTACAGGGTGACACAATGAAGAGTTGAGGAGCAACAAAGCTGTGCAATTGTTATGCGAATCTGTTGTTATGTGAATCTAACTGTCAAGTTTCTTTACAGACCCTGAATCCCATGGAATGAAGAAAAAAAAGGAGTGAGATATATATATATATATATATATATATATATATACATTGGAAATAGATCGGAATTATTAGTCAATTGAAATGTCCAGTGGCCTGGCCGCGAATTTTTTTTTTTCTAAACGTTATGTCTTTTGCACCTTTTACTCGTCCTCTGATTAGTCAATCGTTTCCAAGGAGACATTTATTTTTGTTGAACAAGCCTCGTTATCTCTTTCCATGAGACGGATATTTGACAGCAATTACATCACATGACGTTATTACCGTGATGTATGCCGTATTTACGCATTTTATTATTAGCTGTGACGGTACGACCGTCGTTTTCCTAGCTAGTGACAGCTTGACCGGTGTTCAGAAACGTCGCTACCTCCAGGGGGTCAGGCTCATTCTGTCTTCTGTACAGCCCCAAGCATTTTAAAATCCTCTCAGTGTATGCATACTAATCACAATATCACCCACCGTGCTCAATAATAGCACAATCTCGCCATCTTTCAAACCAAGCATGAAGTAGAACTTAATAAAATTATGTAAATGAGCCAAAAGTTTCTTGTTATAATGTGATGTTTTCACGTTGAAATAACGTGAAGATCTCTTCTTAAAGCGTGAAAATATGTTGTAATAACACGAAAAGGATCTTGTAATAACAGGAAACTTTTCACTCATGACGTGATTACAGACCCGTTTTTTTTCCAGGAATGGCAGCAATACGCTTCCGCAAGTCAGGGACTCTACCACATGACCGCGCCCATTCAGAAGTTTCAATGTCTCCTTGGAAACGATTGACCAATCAGAGGACGAGTAAAAGGTGCAAAAGACATAACGTTTAGGAAAAAAAAATTTTGCGGTCTGGCCAGCCAATGAGCATTTCAAAAGAAATAATTTGGAAATAAAAAATTTAGGTGGATTCAACTCTGAAATTCTCAATGATGACTCGGAGTAAATTCAAATTAAAGGTGGTACCACCCGTTACTTGAAAAGTCGAAAAGTATAATATGTGATTACATTTCATTTTCTTTTTCAATTTGACTGACAAAATCTTTGATACTTATGAAATTGACAATGACTATGACTGGGACAATGACGCTGACCAGAGTTTCTAAGAAAAATGGACAAATGAGACAGAACGGGGTTTTTGAGCAAATTGAAATAGTCCTGCAGTCTGCACTGACCTTGGGACTGTCTAATATAGTAAAAGCATGCATAAAATGGGGCTGGAAGAAAAAAAGTGGTATGTGTGGTACTGATGGAAAGCCCTGACTTTCAAAAGTACCTCTTTCTTGTGTATGCTAAGCTGACACATGGTGTAGACCATGCGTCAAAAAGGGGGGAGGGGAGTAAATGGAGTTAGCAAGCGTGGGGTCACAGGGGAGTAAATGGAGTAAGCAAGCGTGGGGTCACCATATTGAACAACTATAGTAAATCAAGTATTGCATAAATGTGAGGTTTGTGTGAGACAGAATGACAGGAAGGCATTTTCAAAGCCAATTTGGCACATCCCAGCACCAAACGGATCATACAGACATTTAATGATAGATCATGTGGATAAGATTGTCACCATTCAAAGAAAAAGGTACATGCTTTTGGTAGTAGATTGGTTCAGCAAAGGAGATTAGACAACAGCTGCGGTCAGTCCTGATGCCCTGATAGTGGAAAAATTATTGGGCACATAAGTTTTTCTTTCTGAAAATGTTTGTTTCTGAATTTCAGAACACATAAGTGCGGACTAAAGTGTTCATTTTGTGAACAAGGTGATGAAAAGCGTGGGTATAAATTTGGGAATTCGAAAAAGGTTAATTTGCATATATTATCCCCAGTCACAAGGAATGGGTGGAAATAGCAACTGGGAGTCTAAAGTGAAAATTGCCAAAATATGTGCAGAGGGCAAAATTAACTGTGTGGAAGCATTGGGGCTAATATTTGCCCCCTGGGTTCAAACCAGAGGGAATGCAGGATGGAGAAACCTGCTGTTGAATCATCAACAAAGATTCATTAATCTTACTTTAACAGCAGCACATAGAAGAAGGGGGATCAACTTCAGACCACATTAATCACGACAATACAGGACAGACTGGTTCTCGGCACAATGCTTGCAGAATCACATGGAGTATGTGCAAGGATTGAAGGGTAACATTAACATTGGGGAAAAGAGGGGGGGGGGTTTCATTGTGACTGTTGTTTAAAAAGGACCTATTGAGTGTCGGAAACAGCATGGAAACCTGGCGAATCTTAAAGGTGGCCCAATTGACTTTCCAATTGGAAATCCTCTCTGTGAATGGGGGCAATGAGAGCAGGGGCCAGTCGAAAGTGCTGGAATGATGATCCATGTCACTGTGCATCGTATGCGCTAGTCGCCTCTCCACAGTGACAGCCCTCTACGGTGTGTAAAACACCTGGGTTGAAGATATACACTATAAAACTAACTCACACACATGTATCTTTTAGCTGAATGATATCATGGCTAGCTGCTGCTAAGTGAAAAGGCCAACAACCTCTCTTCTACCAGCTGATTCAACGCTTCGGATGTCAGGCTTGGGACAAAAGAAGACGTTATCTTGCTTAGAATATATAGTGCATAATCATGAAGTATATAACCTCATTATTCTGTTAAAAGAAAAAATGTATAATTATGTACTATGTAACTGTATGCTATCATTTAGAATTCACTTGATATACCCATGGCTGGTCTTAGTATATTCATGTATTTAATCTCTATTGCTGAGCTAAGCTGAGTTACAGGAAAATCAGACCACACTGAATGTTGTTGTGAACAATGGCCGCCACAATCTGCTTAGTTACAGGCTCGAGGTAAGACATGCCGGCACATCCACCTATTCTATGTACCAGAGTGGTAAGGAGACTTAAATCCCTCCAACAATCAAATGGTCAAGAGTTGTGATTCACTCCAGAGGCGGGCAAGATCTCTGCAGGGGGACAACCTAAGGCAGGGGTGAACTGACCGCACCAAGGGGGAGTTGTGATTCACTCCAAAGACGGGTGAGATCTCCGCAGGGGAACAACCTAAGGCAGGAGTGAACTGACCGCACCAAGGGGGAGTTGTGATTCACTCCAAAGACGGGTGAGATCTCCGCAGGGGGACAATCTAAGGCAGGAGTGAACTGACTGCACCAAGGGGGAGTTGTGATTCACTCCAAAGACGGGTGAGATCTCCAAAGGGCGACAAACCTGAGGCAGGGGTGAATCGACCGCTCCAAGGGGGAGTCGTGATTCACTCCAAAGACGGGTGAGATCTCCAAAGGGGGACAACCTAAGGCAGGAGTGAACTGACTGCACCAAGGGGGAGTTGTGATTCACTCCAAAGACAGATGAGATCTCCGCAGGGGAACAATCTAAGGCAGGGGTGAACTGACCGCACAAGGGGGAGTTGTGATTCACTCCAAAGACGGGTGAGATCTCTGCAGGGGGACAACCTAAGGCAGGGGTGAACTGACCGCACCAAGGGGGAGTTGTGATTCACTCCAAAGACGGGTGAGATCTCTGCAGGGGGACAACCTAAGGCAGGGGTGAACTGACTGCACCAAGGGGGAGTTGTGATTCACTCCAAAGACGGGTGAGATCTCCGCAGGGGAACAACCTAAGGCAGGGGTGAACTGACCGCACCAAGGGGGAGTTGTGATTCACTCCAAAGACGGGTGAGATCTCTGCAGGGGAACAACCTAAGGCAGGGGTGAACTGACCGCACCAAGGGGGAGTTGTGATTCACTCCAAAGGCGGGTGAGATCTCCGCAGGGGAAAAACCTAAGGCAGGGGTGAACTGACCGCACCAAGGGGGAGTTGTGATTCACTCCAAAGACGGGTGAGATCTCCGCAGGGGAACAACCTAAGGCAGGAGTGAACTGACTGCACCAAGGGGGAGTTGTGATTCACTCCAAAGACGGGTGAGATCTCCGCAGGGGAACAACCTAAGGCAGGGGTGAATCGACTGCTCCAAGTGAAGTATACAAACAAGAAGGCAAAAGAGTGTGGTAACTATTCCAACAATGCAGGGTGAGCCATGAACTAAACAAAGAGGAGGGGATATGCATGAACTGAAAATACCACTCATCATCAGGCAAGGAGTGGCCTCGGAGCAAATTGGTGTACTTGGTAGCAATCTAGTATCTAAGAAAGTGCGTAAAGCCACATTTTCTGCGCTCTAGCTCGCTTCCTTACGGAGATAGCAACAAATTCACTCTCATTCTGTCACAAAATCACATTTCACTCATGTTTGTCACTTTCCCACTGAGTTATACACAGAATGAAAAGTTTTGACATGCAGACCGAAAAAAAAGCAAGTTTTTAAAAAAGTGCATATCTTCACTTCAGAAGCTCATATTCAATTCGAAATGGCCATACATGCACATTGGACCAATCGATGCCATATATGCATTGGACAGTGATCTGAAGCACTTCCCAGGCCAGATACACGCACAGATTCAAGTTCTGAGCTTAAAACCTCAAACAATCGTGTTTCCATGAAAATGCGTCAAGCCACAGTTTCAGCGCTCTAGCTTGCTTACTTACGGAGATAGCAGCAAATTCACTCTCATTCAGTCATATAGTCACATTTCACTCATGTTTGTCACTTTCCCACTGAGATATACAAAGAATGAAAAGTTTAGACATGCAGACCTAAAAAAAAGCTAATTTTTAAAAAAGAGCATATCTTGACTTCAGAAGCTCTTATTAACTTCCAAATGGCCATACATGCACATTGGACCAATCGATGACATATATGCATTGCACAGTGATCTGAAGCACTTTCCAGGCCTGATACACGCACAGATTCAAGTTCTGAGCTTAAAACCTCAAAGAATCGTGTTTTTATGAAAGTGCGTATAGTCACAGTTTCAGCGCTCTAGCTCGCTTCCTTAAGGAGAGAGCAGCAAATTCACTCTCATTCAGTCATATAATCACATTTCACTCATGTTTGTCACTCTCCCACTGAGATATACAAAGAATGAAAAGTTTAGACATGCAGACCTAAAAAAAAGCTAATTTTTAAAAAAGAACATATCCTCACTTCAGAAGCTCTTATTAACTTCCAAATGGCCATACATGCACATTGGACCAATCGATGACATATATGCATTGCACAGTGATCTGAAGCACTTTCCAGGCCTGATACACGCACAGATTCAAGTTCTGAGCTGAAAACCTCAAAGAATCGTGTTTTTATGAAAGTGCGTAAAGTCACAGTTTCAGCGCTCTAGCTCGCTTCCTTAAGGAGAGAGCAGCAAATTCACTCTCATTCAGTCATATAATCACATTTCACTCATGTTTGTCACTCTCCCACTTAGTAATACACAAAATAAAAAGTTTTTACATGCAGACCTAAAAAAAAGCAAGTTTTTTAAAAAAGTGCATATCTTCACTTCTGAAGCTAATATTAAGTTCCAAATGGCAATACATGCACATTGGACCAATTGATGCCATATATGGATTGCAAAGTGATCTGAAGCACTTTCCAGGCCTGATACACGCACAGATTCAAGTTCTGAGCTTAAAACCTCAAAGAAGCGTGTTTTCATGAAAGTGCGTATAGCCACAGTTTCAGCACTCTAGCTCGCTTCCTTATGGAGATAGCAGCAAATTCACTCTAATTCAGTCATATAATCACATTTCACTCATGTTTGTCACTCTCCCACTTAGTTATACACAGAATAAAAAGTTTTTACATGCAGACCTAAAAAAAAAGCAAGTTTTTTTAAAAAAGTGCATATCTTCACTTCAGAAGCTCATATTAAGTTTCAAATGGCCATACATGCACATTGGACCAATCGATGCCATATAAGCATTGCTCAGTGATCTGAAGCACTTTCCAGGCCTGATACACGGACAGATTCGAGTTCTGAGCTTAAAACGTCAAAGAAGCGTGTTTTCATGAAAGTGCGTATAGCCACAGTTTCAGCGCTCTAGCTCGCTTACTTACGGAGATAGCAGCAAATTCACTCTCATTCAGTCATATAGACACATTTCACTCATGTTTGTCACTTTCCCACTGAGATATACAAAGAATGAAAAGTTTAGACATGCAGACCTAAAAAAAAGCTAATTTTTAAAAAAGAGCATATCTTGACTTCAGAAGCTCTTATTAACTTCCAAATGGCCATACATGCACATTGGACCAATCGATGACATATATGCATTGCACAGTGATCTGAAGCACTTTCCAGGCCTGATACACGCACAGATTCAAGTGCTGAGCTTAAAACCTCAAAGAATCGTGTTTTTATGAAAGTGCGTATAGTCACAGTTTCAGCGCTCTAGCTCGCTTCCTTACAGAGATAGCAGCAAATTCACGCTCATTCAGTCATATAGTCACATTTCACTCATGTTTGTCACTTTCCCACTGAGATATACAAGGAATGAAAAGTTTAGACATGCAGACCTAAAAAAAAGCTAATTTTTAAAAAAGAGCATATCTTCACTTCAGAAGCTCTTATTAACTTCCAAATGGCCATACATGCACATTGGACCAATCGATGCCATATCAGCATTGCACAGTGATCTGAAGCGCTTACCAGGCCTGATACACGCACAGATTGGAGTTCTGAGCTTAAAACCTCAAAGAAGCGTGTTTTCATGAAAGTGCATATAGCCACAGTTTCAGCACTCTAGCTCGCTTCCTTACGGAGATAGGAACAAATTCACTCTAATTCAGTCATATAATCACATTTCACTCATGTTTGTCACTCTCCCACTTAGTTATACACAGAATGAAAAGTTTTTACATGCAGACCTAAAAAAAAGCAAGTTTTTTAAAAAAAGAGCATATCTTCACTTCAGAAGCTCATATTAAGTTTCAAATGGCCATACATGCACAATGGACTAATTGATGCCATATATGGATTGCACAGTGATCTGAAGCACTTTCCAGGGCTGATAAACGCTCACATTCAAGTTCTGAGCTTAAAACCTCAAAGAAGAGTGTTTTGATGAAAGTGCGTATAGCCACAGTTTCAGCGCTCTAGCTCGCTTCTTTACTGAGATAGCAGCAAATTCACGCTCATTCAGTCATTTAATCACATTTCACTCATATTTGTCACTTTCCAACTGAGTTATACACAGAATGAAAAGTTTTTACTTGCAGACCTAAAAAATAGCAAGTTTTAATAAAAGTGCATATCTTCACTTCTGAAGCTAATATTAAGTTCAAAATGGCAATACATGCACATTTAACCAATCGATGCCATATAAGCATTGCTCAGTGATCTGAAGCACTTTCCAGGCCTGATACACGGACAGATTCGAGTTCTGAGCTTAAAACGTCAAAGAAGCGTGTTTTCATAAAAGTGCGTATAGCCACAGTTTCAGCGCTCTTGTTCGCTTCCTTACAGAGATAGCAGCAAATTCACTCTCATTCAGTCATATAATCACATTTCACTCATGTTTGTCACTCTCCCACTGAGTGATACACAGAATGAAAAGTTGTTACATGCAGACCTAAAAAATAGCAAGTTTTAATAAAAGTGCATATCTTCATTTCTGAAGCTCATAAGAAGTTCCAAATGGCAATACATGCACATTGGACCAATTGATGCCATATATGGATTGCACAGTGATCTGAAGCACTTTCCAGGCCAGATACACGCTCACATTCAAGTTCTGAGCTTAAAACCTCAAAGAAGCGTGTTTTCATGAAAGTGCGTATAGCCACAGTTTCAGCGCTCTAGCTCGCTTCCTTACAGAGATAGCAGCAAATTCACACTCATTCAGTCATTTAATCAAATTTTGCTAATATTTGTCACTTTCCAACTGAGTTATACACAGAATGAAAAGTTTTTACATGCAGACCTAAAAAATAGCAAGTTTTAATAAAAGTGCATATCTTCACTTCTGAAGCTCATATTAAGTTCCAAATGGGAATACATGCACATTGGACCAATTGATGCCATATATGGATTGCAAAGTGATTTGAAGCACTTTCCAGGCCTGATACACGCACGGATTCAAGTTCTGAGCTTAAAACATCAAAGAAGCGTGTTTTGATAAAAGTGGGTATAGCCACAGTTCCAGCGCTCTAGCTCGCTTCCTTACAGAGATAGCAGCAAATTCACGCTCATTCAGTCATATAATCACATTTCACTCATATTTGTCACTTTCCAACTGAGTTACACACAGAATGAAAAGTTTGGACATGTAGACCCAAAAAAAAGCAAATTTTTAAAAAATGAGCATATCTTCACTTCAGAAGCTCTTATTAACTTCCAAATGGCCATACATGCACATTGGACCAATCGATTCCATATAAGCATTGCACAGTGATCTGAAGCGCTTTCAAGGCAAGATACACGCACGGATTCATGTTCTGAGCTTAAAACCTCAAAGAAGCGTGTTTTCATGAAAGTGCGTCAAGCCACAGTTTCAGCGCTCTAGCTCGCTTCCTTAAGGAGATAGCAGCAAATTCACTCTCAGTTAGTCATATAATCACATTTCACTCATGTTTGTCACTCTCCCACTGAGTTATACAGAGAATGAAAAGTTTTGAAATGCAGACCTAAAAAATAGCAAGTTTTAATAAAAGTGCACATCTTCACTTCTGAAGCTCATATTAAGTTCCAAATGGCAATACATGCACATTGGACCAAATGATGCCATATATGGATTGCACAGTGATCTGAAGAACTTTCCAGGCCTGATACACGCACAGATTCAAGTTTTGAGTTTAAAACCTCAAAGAAGAGTGTTTTTCATGAAAAGTGCAAATGGCCATAGCCACAGTTTCAGCGCTGATCTAGCTTTCAAGGCAAGATACACGCAGGGATTCCTTCACTGAGATAGCAGCAAATTCACAGCTCATTTTAGTCATATAATCAC
Source organism: Gymnothorax javanicus (assembly GCA_029692085.1). Lineage (NCBI taxonomy): Eukaryota > Metazoa > Chordata > Actinopteri > Anguilliformes > Muraenidae > Gymnothorax > Gymnothorax javanicus. The sequence continues at coordinate 48,241 of JAFJMP010000023.1, forward strand.
ATTTCACTCATGTTTGTCACTCTCCCACTGAGTTATAGACAGAATGAAACGTTTTGACATGCAGACCTAAAAAAAAAGCAAGTTTTTTAAAAAAGTGCATTATCTTCACTTCAGAAACTCATATTAAGTTTCAAATGCCCATAGATGCACATTGGACCAATCGATGACATATCATCATTGAAGTGTGATCTGAAGCGCTTTCAAGGCAAGATACACGTACGGATTCATGTTCTGAGCTTAAAACCTCAAAGAAGCTTGTTTTGATGAAAGTGCGTAGAGCCACAGTTTCAGGGCTCTAGCTCACTTCCTAACGGACATAGCAGCAAATTCACTCTCATTCAGTCATATAATCACATTTCACTCATGTTTGTCACATTCCCACTCAGTTATACACAGAAAGAAAAGTTTTTACATGCTGACCCAAAAAAAAGCAAGTTTTTATTAAAGTGCATATCTTCATTTCAGAAGCTCGTATTAAGTTTCAAATGGCCATACATGCACATTGGACCAATCGATGCCATATAAGCATTGCACAGTGATCTGAAGCACTTTCCAGGCAAGATACACGCACGGATTCATGTTCTGAGCTTAAAACCTCAAAGAAGCGTGTTTTGATGAAACTGCGTATAGCCACAGTTTCAGCGCTCTAGCTCGCTTCCTTACTGAGATAGCAGCAAATTCAAGGTTATTCAGTCATATAATCACATTTCACTCATGTTTGTCACTCTCCCACTGAGTCATACACAGAATGAAAAGTTTTTACATGCAGACGTAAAAAATAGCAAGTTTTTGAAAAAAAGGGCATATCTTCACTTCAGAAACTCATATTAAGTTTCAAATGGCCATACATGCACATTGGACCAATCGATGCCATATAAGCATTGCACAGTGATCTGAAGCGCTTTCAAGGCAAGATACACGCACGGATTCATTTTCTGAGCTTAAAACCTCAAAGAAGCTTGTTTTGATGAAATTGCGTATAGCCACAGTTTCAGCGGTCTAGCTCGCTTCCTTACAGAGATAGCAGCAAATTCAGACTCATTCAGTCATATAATCACATTTCACTCATATTTGTCACTTTCCAACTGAGTTATACACAGAATGAAAAGTTTAGACAAGTAGAACTAAAAAAAAGCAAATTTTTAAAAATGAGCATATCTTCACTTCAGAAGCTCTTTTTAAGTTTCAAATGGCCATACATGCACATTGGACCAATCGATTCCATATAAGCATTGCACAGTAATCTGAAGCGCTTTCAAGGCAAGATACACGCACGGATTCATGTTCTGAGCTTAAAACCTCAAAGAAGCGTGTTTTTATGAAAGTGCGTATAGCCACAGTTTCAGCGCTCTAGCTCGCTTCCTTACAGAGATAGCAGCCAATTCACGCTTATTCAGTCATATAATCACATTTCACTCGTGTTTGTCACTTTCCCACTCAGTTATACACAGAAAGAAAAGTTTTTACATGCAGACCTAAAAAAAAGCAAGTTTTTATAAAAGTGCATATCTTCACTTCAGAAGCTCATATTAAGTTTCAAATGGCCATACATGCACATTGGACCAATCGATGCCATATAAGCATTGCACAGTGATCTGAAGCGCTTTCAAGGCAAGATACACGTACGGATTCATGTTCTGAGCTTAAAACCTCAAAGAAGCTTGATTTGATGAAATTGCCTAAAGCCACAGTTTCAGCGCTCTAGCTCGCTTCCTTACGGAGATAGCAGCAAATTCACTCTCATTTAGTCATATAATCACATTTCACTCATGTTTGTCACATTCCCACTCAGTTATAGACACAGAATAAAAAAAAAAAGCAAGTTTTTATAAAAGTGACATGCAGACCTAAAAAATGCATAGTTTTTCGAAAAAGTTGCATATCTTCACTTCAGGCAAGATAAACATATTAAAACCTTCAAATGGCCATACATGCACATTGGACCAATCGATGCCATATAAGAATGAAACGTTTTGACATTGCAAAAAAGCAGTGATCTGAAGCACATTGTACTTTCCATATCAGGCAAGATACACAAGATACAGATTCATGTTCTGAGCTTAAAACCTCAAAGAAGCGTGTTTTTTTTTTTTTTTCATGAAAGTGGGTATAGCCACAGTTTCAGCGCTCTAGCTTCGCTTCCTTAGGAGATAGCAGCAAATTCACTCTCATTCAGTCATATAATCACATTTCACTCATGTTTGTCACTTTCCCACTGAGTTATACACAGAATGAAAAGTTTTTACATGCAGACCTAAAAAAAAAAGCAAGTTTTTAAAAATGAGCATATCTTCACTTCAGAAGCTCTTATTAAGTTTCAAATGGCCATACATGCACATTGGACCAATCGATGCCATATAAGCATTGCACAGTGATCTGAAGCACTTTCCAGGCAAGATACACGCACGGATTCAAGTTCTGAGCTTAAAACCTCAAAGAAGCGTGTTTTTATGAAAGTGCGTATAGCCACAGTTTCAGCGCTCTAGCTCGCTTCCTTACAGAGATAGCAGCAAATTCACGCTCATTCAGTCATATAATCACATTTCACTCATATTTGTCACTTTCCAACTGAGTTATACACAGAATGAAAAGTTTGGACATGTAGACCTAAAAAAAAGCAAATTTTTAAAAATGAGCATATCTTCTCTTCAGAAGCTCTTATTTACTTCCAAATGGCCATACATGCACATTGGACCAATCGATGCCATATAAGCATTGCACAGTGATCTGAAGCGCTTTCAAGGCAAGATACACGCACAGATTCATGTTCTGAGCTTAAAACCTCAAAGAAACGTGTTTTTATGAAAGTGCGTATAGCCACAGTTTCAGCACTCTAGCTCGCTTCCTTACAGAGATAGCAGCAAATTCACCCGCATTCAGTCATATAATCACATTTCACTCATGTTTGTCACTTTCCAACTGAGTTATACACAGAATGAAAAAGTTTTTATACATGCAGACCTAAAAAAAAGCAAGTTTTTAAAAAAGAGCATATCTTCACTTCAGAAGCTCATATTAAGTTTCAAATGGCCATACATGCACATTGGACCAATCGATGCCATATAAGCATTGCACAGTGATCTGAAGCGCTTTTCAAGGCAAGATACACGCACGGATTCATGTTCTGAGCTTAAAACCTCAAAGAAGCGTGTTTTTTATGAAAGTGCATATAGCCACAGTTTCAGCGCTCTAGCTCGCTTCCTTACAGAGATAGCAGCAAATTCACTCTCATTCAGTCATATAATCACATTTCACTCATGTTTGTCACTTTCCCACTCAGTTATACACAGAAAGAAAAGTTTTTACATGCAGACCTAAAAAAAAGCAAGTTTTTATAAAAGTGCATATCTTCACTTCAGAAGCTCATATTAAGTTTCAAATGGCCATACATGCACATTGGACCAATCGATGCCATATAATTGCATTGCACAGTGATCTGAAGTTCTGAGCTTTCAAGGCAAGATACACGCACAGATTCATGTTCTGAGCTTAAAACCTCAAAGAAATTTGTTTTTTATGAAAAAGTTTGCGTATAGCCACAGTTTCAGCAGCTCTAGCTCGCTTCCTTACAGAGATAGCAGCAAATTCACAAGATAAACGCTCATTCAGCCATATAATCACATTTCACTCATGTTTGTCACTTTCCAACTGAGTTATACACAGAATGAAAAGTTTTTACATGCAGACCTAAAAAAAAGCAAGTTTTAATAAAAGTGCATATCTTCACTTCAGAAGCTCATATTAAGTTTCAAATGGCCATACATGCACATTGGACCAATCGATGCCATATAAGCATTGCATAGTGATCTGAAGCGCTTTCAATGCAAGATACACGCACGGATTCATGTTCTGAGCTTAAAACCTCAAAGAAGCGTGTTTTTATGAAAGTGCGTATCGCCACAGTTTCAGCGCTCTAGCTCGATTCCTTACGGAGATAGCAGCAAATTCACTCTCATTTAGTCATATAATCACATTTCACTCATGTTTGTCACTCTCCCACTGAGTTATAGACAGAATGAAACGTTTTGACATGCAGACCTAAAAAAAAGCAAGTTTTTTTAAAAAGTGCATATCTTCACTTCAGAGACTCATATTAAGTTTCAAATGCCCATAGATGCACATTGGACCAATCGATGACATATCAGCATTGCACAATGATCTGAAGCACTTTCCAGTCAAGATACACGCACGGATTCAAGTTCTGAGCTTAAAACATCAAAGAAGCGTGTTTTGATAAAAGTGCGTATAGCCACAGTTTCAGCGGTCTAGCTCGCTTCCTTACAGAGATAGCAGCAAATTCACGCTCATTCAGTCATATAATCACATTTCACTCATATTTTTAACTTTCCAACTGAGTTATACACAGAATGAATAGTTTAGACATGCAGATCTATAAAAAAAGCAAATTTTTAAAAATGAGCATATCTTCACTTCAGACGCTCTTATTAACTTCCAAATGGCCATACATGAACATTTGACCAATCGATGCCATATAAGCATTGCACAGTGATCTGAAGCGCTTTCATGGCAAGATACATGCACGGATTCATCTTCTGAGCTTAAAACCTCAAAGAAACGTGTTTTTATGAAAGTGCGTATAGCCACAGTTTCAGCGCTCTAGCTTGCTTCCATACAGAGATAGCAGCAAATTCACTCGCATTCAGTCATATAATCACATTTCACTCATGTTTGTCACTCTCCCACTAAGTTATAGACAGAATGAAACATTTTGACATGCAGACCTAAAAAAAAGCAAGTTTTTTAAAAAAGTGCATATCTTCACTTCAGAAACTCATATTAAGTTTCAAATGCCCATAGATGCACATTGGACCAATCGATGACATATCAGCATTGCACAGTGATCTGAAGCGCTTTCAAGGCAAGATACACCTACGGATTCATGTTCTGAGCTTAAAACCTCAAAGAAGCTTGTTTTGATGAAAGTGAGTATAGCCACAGTTTCAGCGCTCTAGCTCGCTTCCTTACGGAGATATCAGCAAAATCAACCTCATTTAGTCATATAATCAAATTTCACTCATGTTTGTCACTCTCGCAATGAGTTATAGACAGAATGAAACGTTTTGACATGCAGACCTAAAAAAAAGCAAGTTTTTTAAAAAAGTGCATATCTTCACTTCAGAGACTCATATTAAGTTTCAAATGCCCATATATGCACATTGGACCAATCGATGACATGTCAGCATTGCACAATGATCTGAAGCACTTTCCAGGCAAGATACACGCACGGATTCAAGTTCTGAGCTTAAAACATCAAACAAGCGTGTTTTGATAAAAGTGGGTATAGCCACAGTTTCAGCGCTCTAGCTTGCTTCCTTAGACAGATAGCAGCAAATTCAGCTCATTCAGTCATATAATCACATTTCACTCATATTTGTCACTTTCCAACTGAGTTATACACAGAATGAAAAGTTTGGACATGTAGACCTAAAAAAAGCAAATTTTTAAAAATGAGCATATCTTCATTTCAGAAGCTCTTATTCACTTCCAAATGGCCATACATGAACATTGGACCAATCGATGCGATATAAGCATTGCACAGTGATTTGAAGCGCTTTCAAGGCAAGATACACGCACGGATTCAAGTTCTGAGCTTAAAAGCTCAAAGAAGCGAGTTTTCATGAAAGTGCGTATATCCACTGTTTCAAAGCTCTAGCTCGCTTCCTAACGGAGATAGGAACAAATTCACGCTCATTCAGTCATATAGTCACATTTCACTCATGTTTGTCACTTTCCCACTTAGTTATACACAGACTGAAATACTTTGACATGCAGAATGAAAAAAAAGCAATTTTTTAAAAAAGTGCATATCTTCACTTCAGGAGCTCATATTCACTTGCAAATGGCCATACATGTACATTGGACCAATCGATGCCATATATGCTTTGCACAATGATCTGAAGGACTTCCTAGGCTAGATACACGCACAGATTCAAGTTCTGAGCTTAAAAGCTCAAAAAAGCGTGTTTTCATGAAAGTGCGTATAGCCACAGTTTCAGAGCTCTAGCTCGCGTCCTTATGGAGATAGAAACAAATTCACTCTCATTCAGTCATATAGTCACATTTCACTCAAGTTTGTCACATTCCGTATTAATTATACACAGAATGAAAAGTTTTGACAAGCAGAACGAAAAAAAAGCAATTTTTTAAAAAAGTGCATATCTTCACTTCAGGAGCTCATATTCACTTGCAAATGGCCATACATGCACATTGGACCAATTGATGCCATATATGCATTGCACAGTGATCTGAAGGACTTCCCAGGCTAGAAACACGCACAGATTCAAGTTCTGAGCTTAAAAGCTCAAAGAAGCGTGTTTTCATGAAAGTTTTCGATAGCCACAGTTTCAGAGCTCTAGCTCGCTTCCTAACGGAGATAGGAACAAATTCACTCTCATTCAGTCATATAGTCACATTTCACTCATGTTTGTCACTTTCCCACTGAATTATACACTGAATGAAAAGTTTTGACACGCAGAATGAAAAAAAAACAAGTTTTTAAAAAAGTGCATATCTTCACTTCAGAAGCTCATATTCACTTGCAAGTGGCCATACATGTACATTGGACCAATAGATGCCATATTTGCATTGCACAGTGATCTGAAGGACTTCCCCGGCTAGATACACGCACAGATTCAAGTTCTGAGCTTAAAAGCTCAAAGAAGCGTGTTTTCATGAAAGTGCGTATAGCCACAGTTTCAGAGCTCTAGCTCGCTTCCTAACGGAGATAGGAACAAATTGACTCTCATTCAGTCATATAGTCACATTTCAATCATGTTTGTCACTTTCCCACTGAGTTATACACAGAATAAAAAGTTTTGACATGCAGAATGAAAAAAAAAAAGTGCATTTTCAAAAAATTCACATGTGCATATTTTCAATTCCAGAATGCTTGCATATTCAGGCATGCAAATGGCCATACATGCACAAATTGGACCCACAGTTTCAGAGCTCTAGCCATCCTATGCAAATTGCCCATTCAGTCATATAGTCACATTTCAATGTTTGTCACTTTCCCACTGAGTTAGAATAAAAGTTTTGACACAGATTGAAAAAAAAAACAAGTGCATATCTTCACTTCAGAAGCTTAAAAGCAAGTCAAATGTACATTGGACCAATAGATGCCATATTTGCATGAAATTGCCTAGATACACCACAGATTTCAGAGCTCTAAAGCTGGTTTTCATGAAAGTGCGTATAGCCACAGTTTCAGAGATAGGCTCGCTTCCTAACAAATTGACTCTCATTCAGTCATATAGTCACATTTCACTCATGTTTGTCACTTTCCCACTGAGTTATACACAGAATGAAAAGTTTTGACACGCAGAATGAAAAAAAAACAAGTTTTTAAAAAAGTGCATATCTTCACTTCAGAAGCTCATATTCACTTGCAAATGGCCATACATGTACATTGGACCAATAGATGCCATATTTGCATTGCACAGTGATCTGAAGGACTTCCCAGGCTAGATACACGCACAGATTCAAGTTCTGAGCATAAAAGCTCAAAGGAGCGTGTTTTCATGAAAGTGCGTATAGCCACAGTTTCAGAGCTCTAGCTCGCTTCCTAACGGAGATAGGAAAAAATTCACGCTCATTCAGTCATATAGTCACATTTCACTCATGTTTGTCACTTTCCCACTTAGTTATACACAGAATGAAAAATTTTGACATGCAGAATGAAAAAAAAGCAAATTTTTAAAAAAGTGCATATCTTCACTTCAGGAGCTCATATTCAATTGCAAATGGCCATACATGTACATTGGACCAATCGATGCCATATATGCTTTGCACAGTGATCTGAAGGACTTCCTAGGCTAGACACACGCACAGATTCAAGTTCTGAGCTTAAAAGCTCAAAAAAGCGTGTTTTCATGAAAGTGCGTGTTGCCACAGTTTCAGAGCTCTAGCTCGCGTCCTTATGGAGATAGAAACAAATTCACTCTCATTCAGTCATATAATCACATTTCATTCATGTTTGTCACTTTCACACTGAGTTATACACAGAATAAAAAGTTTTGACATGCAGAATGAAAAAAAAACAAGTTTTCAAAAAAGTGCATATTTTCACTTCAGAAGCTCATATTCACTTGCAAATGGCCATACATGCACATTGGACTGATCGATGCCATATATGCATTGCACAGTGATCTGAAGGACTTCCCAGGCAAGATACATGCTCAGATTCATGTTCTGAGCTTAAAAGCTCAAAGAAGCGTGTTTTCATGAAAGTGCGTATAGCCACAGTTTCAGAGCTCTAGCTCGCTTCCTTCGGAGATAGGAACAAATTCAATCTCATTCAGTCTCATAGTCACATTTCACTCAAGTTTTTCAAATTCCGAATGAATTATACACAGATTGAAATGTTTTGACATGCAGAATGAAAAAAAAGCAATTTTTTAAAAAAGTGCATATCTTCACTTCAGAAGCTCATATTCACTTGCAAATGGCCAAACATGTACATTGGACCAATCGATGCCATATATGCATTGCACAGTGATCTGAAGGACTTCCCAGGCTAGATACACGCACAGATTCAAGTTCTGAGCTTAAAAGCTCAAAGGAGCGTGTTTTCATGAAAGTGCGTATAGCCACAGTTTCAGAGCTCTAGCTCGCTTCCTAACGGAGATAGGAAAAAATTCACGCTCATTCAGTCATATAGTCACATTTCACTCATGTTTGTCACTTTCCCACTTAGTTATACACAGACTGAAATGTTTTGACATGCAGAATGAAAAAAAAGCAATTTTTTAAAAAAGTGCATATCTTCACTTCAGGAGCTCATATTCACTTGCAAATGGCCATACATGTACATTGGACCAATCGATGCCATATATGCTTTGCACAGTGATCTGAAGGACTTCCTAGGCTAGACACACGCACAGATTCAAGTTCTGAGCTTAAAAGCTCAAAAAAGCGTGTTTTCATGAAAGTGCGTATTGCCACAGTTTCAGAGCTCTAGCTCGCGTCCTTATGGAGATAGAAACAAATTCACTCTCATGCAGTCATATAGTCACATTTCACTCAAGTTTGTCACATTCCGTATTAATTATACACAGAATGAAAAGTTTTGACACGCAGAATGAAAAAAAAACAAGTTTTTAAAAAAGTGCATATCTTCACTTCAGAAGCTCATATTCACTTGCAAGTGGCCATACATGTACATTGGACCAATAGATGCCATATTTGCATTGCACAGTGATCTGATGGACTTCCCAGGCTAGATACACGCACAGATTCAAGTTCTGAGTTTAAAAGCTCAAAGAAGCGTGTTTTCATGAAATTGCGAATAGCCACAGTTTCAGAGCTCTAGCTCGCTTCCTAACGGAGATAGGAACAAATTGACTCTCATTCAGTCATATAGTCACATTTCAATCATGTTTGTCACTTTCCCACTGAGTTATACACAGAATGAAAAGTTTTGACATGCAGAATGAAAAAAAAACAAGTTTTCAAAAAAGTGCATATTTTCACTTCAGAAGCTCATATTCACTTGCAAATGGCCATACATGCACATTGGACCAATCGATGCCATATGTGCATTGCACAGTGATCTGAAGGACTTCCCAGGCTAGATACACGCACAGATTCAAGTTCTGAGCTTAAAAGCTCAAAGAAGCGTGTTTTTCATGAAAGTGCGATAGCCACAGTTTCAGAACTCTAGCTAAGCTTCCAAACGGAGATAGGAACAAATTCACTCTCATTCAGTCATATAGTCACATTTCACTCATGTTTGTCACTTTCACACTGAGTTATACACAGAATAAAAAGTTTTGACATGCAGAATGAAAAAAAAACAAGTTTTCAAAAAAGTGCATATTTTCACTTCAGAAGCTCATATTCACTTGCAAATGGCCATACATGCACATTGGACCAATCGGTGCCATATATGCATTGCACAGTGATCGGAAGGACTTCCCAGGCTAGATACATGCACAGATTCAAGTTCTGAGCTTAAAAGCTCAAAGGAGCGTGTTTTCATGAAATTGCGTATAGCCACAGTTTCAGAGCTCTAGCTCGCTTCCTAGGGAGATAGAAACAAATTCACTCTCATTCAGTCATATAGTCACATTTCACTCAAGTTTGTCACATTCCGTATGATTATACACAGAATGAAAAGTTTTGACAAGCAGAATGAAAAAAAAAAAAGCAATTTTTAAAAAGTGCATATCTTCACTTCAGGAGCTCATATTCACTTGCAAATGGCCATACATGCCCATTGGACCAATCGATGCCATATATGCATTGCACAGTGATCTGAAGAACTTCCCAGGCTAGACACACGCACAGATTCAAGTTCTGAGCTTAAAAGCTCAAAAAAGCGTGTTTTCATGAAAGTGCGTATTGCCACAGTTTCAGAGCTCTAGCTCGCGTCCTTATGGAGATAGAAACAAATTCACTCTCATGCAGTCATATAGTCACATTTCACTCAAGTTTGTCACATTCCGTATTAATTATACACAGAATGAAAAGTTTTCACAAGCAGAACGAAAAAAAAGCAATTTTTTAAAAAAGTGCATATCTTCACTTCAGGAGCTCATATTCACTTGCAAATGGCCATACATGCACATTGGACCAATCGATGCCATATATGCATTACACAGTGATCTGAAGGACTTCCCAGGCTAGATACACGCACAGATTCAAGTTATGAGCTTAAAAGCTCAAAGAAGCGTGTTTTCATGAAAGTGCGTATAGCCACAGTTTCAGAGCTCTCGCTCGCTTCCTAACGGAGATAGGAACAAATTCACTCTCATTCAGTCATATAATCACATTTCACTCATGTTTGTCACTTTCACACTGAGTTATACACAGAATAAAAAGTTTTGACATGCAGAATGAAAAAAAAAACAAGTTTTCAAAAAAGTGCATATTTTCACTTCAGAAGCTCATATTCACTTGCAAATGGCCATACATGCACATTGGACCAATCGATGCCATATATGCATTGCACAGTGATCTGAAGGACTTCCCAGGCAAGATACATGCACAGATTCATGTTCTGAGCTTAAAAGCTCAAAGAAGCGTGTTTTCATGAAAGTGCGTATAGCCACAGTTTCAGAGCTCTAGCTCGCTTCCTTCCGGAGATAGGAACAAATTCAATCTCATTCAGTCTCATAGTCACATTTCACTCAAGTTTTTCAAATTCCCAATGAATTATACACAGAATGAAAAGTTTTGACAAGCAGATCGAAAAAAAAAAATTTTTTTTAAAAAGTGCATATCTTCACTTCAGGAGCTCATATTCACTTGCAAATGGCCATACATGCACATTGTACTGATCGATGCCATATATGCATTGCACAGTGATCTGAAGGACTTCCCAGGCTAGATACACGCACAGATTCATGTTCTGAGCTTAAAAGCTCAAAGGAGCGTGTTTTCATGAAAGTGCGAAAAGCAACAGATTCAGAGCTCTAGCTCGCTTCCTTCCGGAGATAGGAACAAATTCACTCTCATTCAGTCATATAGTCACGTTTCACTCATGTTTGTCACTTTCCCACTTAGTTATACACAGATTGAAATGTTTTGACATGCAGAATGAAAAAAAAAGCAATTTTTAAAAAAAGTGCATATCTTCACTTCAGGAGCTCATATTCACTTGCAAATGGCCATACACGTACATTGGACCAATCGATGCCATATATGCATTGCACAGTGATCTGAAGGACTTCCCAGGTTAGATACACGCACAGATTCAAGTTCTGAGCTTAAAAGCTCAAAGGAGCGTGTTTTCATGAAAGTGCGTATAGCAACAGATTCAGAGCTCTAGCTCGCTTCCTTACGGAGATAGCAACAAATTCAATCTCATTCAGTCATATAGTCACGTTTCACTCATGTTTGTCACTTTCCCACTTAGTTATACACAGAATGAAATGTTTTGACACGCAGAATGAAAAAAAACAAGTTTTTAAAAAAGTGCATATCTTCACTTCAGGAGCTCATATTCACTTGCAAATGGCCATACACGTACATTGGACCAATCGATGCCATATATGCATTGCACAGTGATCTGAAGGACTTCCCAGGCTAGATACACGCACAGATTCAAGTTCTGAGCTTAAAAGCTCAAATAAGCGTGTTTTCCTGAAAGTGCGTATATCCACAGTTTCAGAGCTCTAGCTCGCTTCCTAACGGAGATAGCAACAAATTCAATCTCATTCAGTCATATAGTCACATTTTACTTAAGTTTGTCACATTCTGTATGAATTATACACAGAATGAAAAGTTTTGACAAGCAGAACGAAAAAAAAGCAATTTTTTAAAAAAGTGCATATCTTCACTTCAGGAGCTCATATTCACTTGCAAATGGCCATACATGTACATTGGACCAATCGATGCCATATATGCATTGCACAGTGATCTGAAGGACTTCCCAGGTTAGATACACGCACAGATTCAAGTTCTGAGCTTAAAAGCTCAAAGGTATGTGTTTTTATGAAAGTGCGTATAGCAACAGATTCAGAGCTCTAGCTCGCTTCCTAACGGAGAAAGGAACAAATTCACTCTCATTCAGTCATATAGTCACGTTTCACTCATGTTTGTCACTTTCCCACTGAGTTATACACAGAATGAAAAGTTTTGACAAGCAGAACGAAAAAAAAGCAATTTTTTAAAAAAGTACATTTCTTCACTTCAGGAGCTCATATTCACTTGCAAATGGCCATACATGTACATTGGACCAATCGATGCCATATATGCATTGCACAGTGATCTGAAGGACTTCCCAGGCTAGATACACGCACAGATTCAAGTTCTGAGCTTAAAAGCTCAAAGAAGCGTGTTTTCCTGAAAGTGCGTATATCCACAGTTTCAGAGCTCTAGCTCGCTTCCTTACGGAGATAGGAACAAATTCACTCTCATTCAGTCATATAGTCACATTTCACTCATGTTTGTCACTTTCCCACTGAGTTATACACAGAATGAAAAGTTTTGACAAGCAGAACGAAAAAAAAGCAATTTTTTAAAAAAGTACATTTCTTCACTTCAGGAGCTCATATTCACTTGCAAATGGCCATACATGTACATTGGACCAATCGATGCCATATATGCATTGCACAGTGATCTGAAGGACTTCCCAGGCTAGATACACGCACAGATTCAAGTTCTGAGCTTAAAAGCTCAAATAAGCGTGTTTTCCTGAAAGTGCGTATATCCACAGTTTCAGAGCTCTAGCTCGCTTCCTAACGGAGATAGCAACAAATTCAATCTCATTCAGTCATATAGTCACATTTTACTTAAGTTTGTCACATTCTGTATGAATTATACACAGAATGAAAAGTTTTGACAAGCAGAACGAAAAAAAAGCAATTTTTTAAAAAAGTGCATATCTTCACTTCAGGAGCTCATATTCACTTGCAAATGGCCATACATGTACATTGGACCAATCGATGCCATATATGCATTGCACAGTGATCTGAAGGACTTCCCAGGCTAAATACACGCACAGATTCAAGTTCTGAGCTTAAAAGCTCAAATAAGCGTGTTTTCCTGAAAGTGCGTATATCCACAGTTTCAGAGCTCTAGCTCGCTTCCTAACG
>JAFJMP010000023.1:61899-82801 GCA_029692085.1 Gymnothorax javanicus
AAAAAAAAAGCAATTTTTAAAAAAGTGCAAAAATCAAAAACAAAAAGGAGCTCATATTCATTGCAAATGGCCATCCTGAAATTGGCCCTTCGATCCTATATGCATTGCACATTGATCTGAAGGATTTCCCCAGGCAAATACACGCACAGATTCAAGTTCTGAGCAAAGCTCAAAAGCGTGTTTTTCCTGAAAGTGCGTATAGCCACAGTTTCAGAGCTCTAGCTCGCTTCTACGGAGATAGGAACAAATTACTCATTCAGTCATATAGTCACGTTTCACCTATGTTTGTCACTTTTCCCACTTAAGTTATACACAGAATGAAATGTTTTGATAAGAGAATGAAAAAAGCAATTTTAAAAAAGTGCATATCTTCACTTCATAGGAGCTCATATTTCTGCAAATGGGCCATATGCATATTGGACTAATCGAGATGCCATATATGCATTGCACAGTGATCTGAAGGACTTCCCAGGCTAAATACACGACAGATTAAAGTTCTGAGCTTAAAAGCTCAAATAAGTGGGTTTTCCTGAAAGTGCGGATATCCACAGTTTCAGAGCTCTAGCCTGCTTCCTAACGGGAGATAGGAACAAAATTCACTCTCATTCAGTCATATAGTCACGTTTCAGTTATGTTTGTCACTTTTCCTACTTAGTTATACACAATGTTTTGACATGCAGAATGAAAAAACGCAATTTTTAAAAAAGTGCATATCTTCACTTCAGGAGCTCATATTCACTTGCAAATGGCCATACACGTACATTGACCAATCGATGCCATATATGCATTGCACAGTGATCTGAAGGACTTCCCAGGCTAGATACACGCACAGATTCAAGTTCTGAGCTTAAAAGCTCAAAAGAAGCGTGTTTTCATGAAAGTGCGTATAGCAACAGTTTCAGAGCTCTAGCTCGCTTCCTAACGGAGATAGGAACAAATTCACTCTCATTCAGTCATATAGTCACGTTTCACTCATGTTTGTCACTTTCCCACTTAGTTATACACAGAATGAAATGTTTTGACACGCAGAATGAAAAAAAAAACAAGTTTTTAAAAAAGTGCATATCTTCACTTCAGGAGCTCATATTCACTTGCAAATGGCCATACATGTACACATTGGACCAATCGATGCCATATATGCATTGCACAGTGATCTGAAGGACTTCCCAGGCTAGATACACGCACAGATTCAAGTTCTGAGCTTAAAAGCTCAAAGGAGCGTGTTTTTCCTGAAAGTGCGTATATCCACAGTTTCAGAGCTCTAGCTCGCTTCCTAACGGAGATAGGAACAAATTCACTCTCATTCAGTCATATAGTCACGTTTCACTCATGTTTGTCACTTTCCCACTTAGTTATACACAGATTGAAATGTTTTGACATGCAGAATGAAAAAAAAAGCAATTTTTTAAAAAAGTGCATATCTTCACTTCAGGAGCTCATATTCACTTGCAAATGGCCATACACGTACATTGGACCAATCGATGCCATATATGCATTGCACAGTGATCTGAAGGACTTCCCAGGCTAGATACACGCACAGATTCAAGTTCTGAGCTTAAAAGCTCAAAGGAGCGTGTTTTCATGAAAGTGCGTATAGCAACAGTTTCAGAGCTCTAGCTCGCTTCCTAACGGAGATAGGAACAAATTCACTCTCATTCAGTCATATAGTCACGTTTCAGTCATGTTTGTCACTTTCCCACTTAGTTATACACAGACTGAAATGTTTTGACATGCAGAATGAAAAAAAAGCAATTTTTAAAAAAAGTGCATATCTTCACTTCAGGAGCTCATATTCACTTGCAAATGGCCATACACGTACATTGGACCAATCGATGCCATATATGCATTGCACAGTGATCTGAAGGACTTCCCAGGCTAGATACACGCACAGATTCAAGTTCTGAGCTTAAAAGCTCAAAGGAGCGTGTTTTCATGAAAGTGCGTATAGCCACAGTTTCAGAGCTCTAGCTCGCTTCCTAACGGAGATAGGAAACAAATTCACTCTCATTCAGTCATATAGTCACGTTTCACTCATGTTTGTCACTTTCCCACTTAGTTATACACAGAATGAAATGTTTTGACATGCAGAATGAAAAAAAAAGCAAGTTTTTAAAAAAGTGCATATCTTCACTTCAGGAGCTCATATTCACTTGCAAATGGCCATACACGTACATTGGACCAATCGATGCCATATATGCATTGCACAGTGATCTGAAGGACTTCCCAGGCTAGATACACGCACAGATTCAAGTTCTGAGCTTAAAAGCTCAAATAAGCGTGTTTTCCTGAAAGTGCGTATATCCACAGTTTCAGAGCTCTAGCTCGCTTCCTAACGGAGATAGGAACAAATTCACTCTCATTCAGTCATATAGTCACATTTCACTCATGTTTGTCACTTTCCCACTTAGTTATACACAGAATGAAAAAGTTTTGACAAGCAGAATGAAAAAAAGCAATTTTTTAAAAAGTGCATATCTTCACTTCAGGAGCTCATATTCACTTGCAAATGGCCATACACGTACATTGGACCAATCGATGCCATATATGCATTGCACAGTGATCTGAAGGACTTCCCAGGCTAGATACACGCACAGATTCAAGTTCTGAGCTTAAAAGCTCAAAGGAGCGTGTTTTCATGAAAGTGCGTATAGCAACAGTTTCAGAGCTCTAGCTCGCTTCCTAACGGAGATAGGAACAAATTCACTCTCATTCAGTCATATAGTCACGTTTCACTCATGTTTGTCACTTTCCCACTTAGTTATACACAGACTGAAATGTTTTGACATGCAGAATGAAAAAAAAAATTTTTAAAAAAGTGCATATCTTCACTTCAGGAGCTCATATTCACTTGCAAATGGCCATACACGTACATTGGACCAATCGATGCCATATATGCATTGCACAGTGATCTGAAGGACTTCCCAGGCTAGATACACGCACAGATTCAAGTTCTGAGCTTAAAAGCTCAAAGGAGCGTGTTTTTCATGAAAGTGCGTATAGCCACAGTTTCAGAGCTCTAGCTCGCTTCCTAACGGAGATAGGAACAAATTCACTCTCATTCAGTCATATAGTCACGTTTCACTCATGTTTGTCACTTTCCCACTTAGTTATACACAGAATGAAATGTTTTGACACGCAGAATGAAAAAAAAAAGCAAGTTTTTAAAAAAGTGCATATCTTCACTTGCATATTCACTTGCAAATGGCCATACACGTACATTGGACCAATCGATGCCATATATGCATTGCACAGTGATCTGAAGGACTTCCCAGGCTAAATACACGCACAGATTCAAGTTCTGAGCTTAAAAGCTCAAAGGAGCGTGTTTTCCTGAAAGTGCGTATATCCACAGTTTCAGAGCTCTAGCTCGCTTCCTAACGGAGATAGGAACAAATTCACTCTCATTCAGTCATATAGTCACGTTTCACTCATGTTTGTCACTTTCCCACTTAGTTATACACAGATTGAAATGTTTTGACATGCAGAATGAAAAAAAAGCAATTTTTAAAAAAAGTGCATATCTTCACTTCAGGAGCTCATATTCACTTGCAAATGGCCATACACGTACATTGGACCAATCGATACCATATATGCATTGCACAGTGATCTGAAGGACTTCCCAGGCAAGATACACGCACAGATTCAAGTTCTGAGCTTAAAAGCTCAAAGAAGCGTGTTTTCATGAAAGTGCGTATAGCCACAGTTTCAGAGCTCTAGCTCGCTTCCTTACGGAGATAGCAACAAATTCAATCTCATTCAGTCATATAGTCACGTTTCACTCATGTTTGTCACTTTCCCACTTAGTTATACACAGAATGAAATGTTTTGACATGAATGAAAAAAAAAAAATTTTTTTAAAAAGTGCATATCTTCACTTCAGGAGCTCATATTCACTTGCAAATGGCCATACACGTACATTGGACCAATCGATGCCATATATGCATTGCACAGTGATCTGAAGGACTTCCCAGGCTAGATACACGCACAGATTCAAGTTCTGAGCTTAAAAGCTCAAAGGAGCGTGTTTTCATGAAAGTGCGTATAGCCACAGTTTCAGAGCTCTAGCTCGCTTCCTAACGGAGATAGGAACAAATTCACTCTCATTCAGTCATATAGTCACGTTTCACTCATGTTTGTCACTTTCCCACTTAGTTATACACAGAATGAAATGTTTTGACATGCAGAATGAAAAAAAAGCAATTTTTTAAAAAAGTGCATATCTTCACCTCAGGAGCTCATATTCACTTGCAAATGGCCATACACGTACATTGGACCAATCGATGCCATATATGCATTGCACAGTGATCTGAAGGACTTCCCAGGCTAGATACACGCACAGATTCAAGTTCTGAGCTTAAAAGCTCAAAGGAGCGTGTTTTCATGAAAGTGCGTATAGCAACAGTTTCAGAGCTCTAGCTCGCTTCCTAACGGAGATAGGAACAAATTCACTCTCATTCAGTCATATAGTCACGTTTCACTCATGTTTGTCACTTTCCCACTTAGTTATACACAGACTGAAATGTTTTGACATGCAGAATGAAAAAAAAAGCAATTTTTTAAAAAAGTGCATATCTTCACTTCAGGAGCTCATATTCACTTGCAAATGGCCATACACGTACATTGGACCAATCGATGCCATATATGCATTGCACAGTGATCTGAAGGACTTCCCAGGCAAGATACACGCACAGATTCAAGTTCTGAGCTTAAAAGCTCAAAGGAGCGTGTTTTCATGAAAGTGCGTATAGCAACAGTTTCAGAGCTCTAGCTCGCTTCCTAACGGAGATAGGAACAAATTCACTCATTCAGTCATATAGTCACGTTTCACCATGTTTTGTCACTTTCCCCAGTTAGTTATACACAGAATGAAATGTTTTGACATGCAGAATGCAAAAATGAAAAAAAAATTTTTAAAAAGTGCATATCTTCACTTCAGGAGCTCATATTCACTTGCAAATGGCCATACACGTACATTGGACCAATCGATGCCATATATGCATTGCACAGTGATCTGAAGGACTTCCCAGGCTAGATACACGCACAGATTCAAGTTCTGAGCTTAAAAGCTCAAAGGAGCGTGTTTTCATGAAAGTGCGTATAGCCACAGTTTCAGAGCTCTAGCTCGCTTCCTTACGGAGATAGCAACAAATTCAATCTCATTCAGTCATATAGTCACGTTTCACTCATGTTTGTCACTTTCCCACTTAGTTATACACAGAATGAAATGTTTTGACATGCAGAATGAAAAAAAACAATTTTTTAAAAAAGTGCATATCTTCACTTCAGGAGCTCATATTCACTTGCAAAATGGCCATACACGTACATTGGACCAATCGATGCCATATATGCATTGCACAGTGATCTGAAGGACTTCCCAGGCTAGATACACGCACAGATTCAAGTTCTGAGCTTAAAAGCTCAAAGGAGCGTGTTTTTCATGAAAGTGCGTATAGCAACAGTTTCAGAGCTCTAGCTCGCTTCCTTACGGAGATAGCAACAAATTCAATCTCATTCAGTCATATAGTCACGTTTCACTCATGTTTGTCACTTTCCCACTTAGTTATACACAGAATGAAATGTTTTGACATGCAGAATGAAAAAAACAAGTTTTTAAAAAAGTGCATATCTTCACTTCAGGAGCTCATATTCACTTGCAAATGGCCATACACGTACATTGGACCAATCGATGCCATATATGCATTGCACAGTGATCTGAAGGACTTCCCAGGCTAGATACACGCACAGATTCAAGTTCTGAGCTTAAAAGCTCAAAGGAGCGTGTTTTTCATGAAAGTGCGTATAGCCACAGTTTCAGAGCTCTAGCTCGCTTCCTAACGGAGATAGGAACAAATTCAATCTCATTCAGTCATATAGTCACGTTTCACTCATGTTTGTCACTTTCCCACTTAGTTATACACAGAATTGAAATGTTTTGACATGCAGAATGAAAAAAAAAAAAAAGCAATTTTTAAAAAGTGCATATCTTCACTTCAGGAGCTCATATTCACTTGCAAATGGCCATACACGTACATTGGACCAATCGATGCCATATATGCATTGCACAGTGATCTGAAGGACTTCCCAGGCTAGATACACGCACAGATTCAAGTTCTGAGCTTAAAAGCTCAAAGGAGCGGGTTTTCATGAAAGTGCGTATAGCAACAGTTTCAGAGCTCTAGCTCGCTTCCTAACGGAGATAGGAACAAATTCACTCTCATTCAGTCATATAGTCACGTTTCACTCATGTTTGTCACTTTCCCACTTAGTTATACACAGACTGAAATGTTTTGACATGCAGAATGAAAAAAAAGCAATTTTTTAAAAAAGTGCATATCTTCACTTCAGGAGCTCATATTCACTTGCAAATGGCCATACACGTACATTGGACCAATCGATGCCATATATGCATTGCACAGTGATCTGAAGGACTTCCCAGGCTAGATACACGCACAGATTCAAGTTCTGAGCTTAAAAGCTCAAAGGAGCGTGTTTTCATGAAAGTGCGTATAGCCACAGTTTCAGAGCTCTAGCTCGCTTCCTTACGGAGATAGCAACAAATTCAATCTCATTCAGTCATATAGTCACGTTTCACTCATGTTTGTCACTTTCCCACTTAGTTATACACAGAATGAAATGTTTTGACACGCAGAATGAAAAAAAAAAAAACAATTTTTAAAAAGTGCATATCTTCACTTCAGGAGCTCATATTCACTTGCAATGGCCATACACGTACATTGGACCAATCGATGCCATATATGCATTGCACAGTGATCTGAAGGACTTCCCAGGCTAGATACACGCACAGATTCAAGTTCTGAGCTTAAAAGCTCAAAGAAGCGTGTTTTCATGAAAGTGCGTATAGCCACAGTTTCAGAGCTCTAGCTCGCTTCCTTACGGAGATAGGAACAAATTCAATCTCATTCAGTCATATAGTCACGTTTCACTCATGTTTGTCACTTTCCCACTTAGTTATACACAGAATGAAATGTTTTGACACGCAGAATGAAAAAAAACAAGTTTTTAAAAAAGTGCATATCTTCACTTGCATATTCACTTGCAAATGGCCATACACGTACATTGGACCAATCGATGCCATATATGCATTGCACAGTGATCTGAAGGACTTCCCAGGCTAGATACACGCACAGATTCAAGTTCTGAGCTTAAAAGCTCAAAGGAGCGTGTTTTCCTGAAAGTGCGTATATCCACAGTTTCAGAGCTCTAGCTCGCTTCCTAACGGAGATAGGAACAAATTCACTCTCATTCAGTCATATAGTCACGTTTCACTCATGTTTGTCACTTTCCCACTTAGTTATACACAGATTGAAATGTTTTGACATGCAGAATGAAAAAAAAAACAATTTTTTAAAAAGTGCATATCTTCACTTCAGGAGCTCATATTCACTTGCAAATGGCCATACACGTACATTGGACCAATCGATGCCATATATGCATTGCACAGTGATCTGAAGGACTTCCCAGGCAAGATACACGCACAGATTCAAGTTCTGAGCTTAAAAGCTCAAAGGAGCGTGTTTTCATGAAAGTGCGTATAGCAACAGTTTCAGAGCTCTAGCTCGCTTCCTTACGGAGATAGCAACAAATTCAATCTCATTCAGTCATATAGTCACGTTTCACTCATGTTTGTCACTTTCCCACTTAGTTATACACAGAATGAAATGTTTTGACACGCAGAATGAAAAAAAAACAAGTTTTTAAAAAAGTGCATATCTTCACTTCAGGAGCTCATATTCACTTGCAAATGGCCATACACGTACATTGGACCAATCGATGCCATATATGCATTGCACAGTGATCTGAAGGACTTCCCAGGCTAGATACACGCACAGATTCAAGTTCTGAGCTTAAAAGCTCAAAGGAGCGGGTTTTCATGAAAGTGCGTATAGCAACAGTTTCAGAGCTCTAGCTCGCTTCCTAACGGAGATAGGAACAAATTCACTCTCATTCAGTCATATAGTCACGTTTCACCTCATGTTTGTCACTTTTCCCACTTAGTTATACACAGAATGAAATGTTTTGACATGCAGAAATGAAAAAAAAAACAATT
The DNA here is from genome assembly GCA_029692085.1 of Gymnothorax javanicus. NCBI lineage: Eukaryota > Metazoa > Chordata > Actinopteri > Anguilliformes > Muraenidae > Gymnothorax > Gymnothorax javanicus. The sequence continues at coordinate 69,968 of JAFJMP010000023.1, forward strand.
TTTAAAAAAGTGCATATCTTCACTTCAGGAGCTCATATTCACTTGCAAATGGCCATACACGTACATTGGACCAATCGATGCCATATATGCATTGCACAGTGATCTGAAGGACTTCCCAGGCTAGATACACGCACAGATTCAAGTTCTGAGCTTAAAAGCTCAAAGGAGCGTGTTTTCATGAAAGTGCGTATAGCCACAGTTTCAGAGCTCTAGCTCGCTTCCTAACGGAGATAGGAACAAATTCAATCTCATTCAGTCATATAGTCACGTTTCACTCATGTTTGTCACTTTCCCACTTAGTTATACACAGAATGAAATGTTTTGACATGCAGAATGAAAAAAACAATTTTTAAAAAAGTGCATATCTTCACTTCAGGAGCTCATATTCACTTGCAAATGGCCATACACGACATTGGACCAATCGATGCCATATATGCATTGCACAGTGATCTGAAGGACTTCCCAGGCTAAGATACACGCACAGATTCAAGTTCTGAGCTTAAAAGCTCAAAGGAGCGTGTTTTCATGAAAGTGCGTATAGCCACAGTTTCAGAGCTCTAGCTCGCTTCCTAACGGAGATAGGAACAAATTCAATCTCATTCAGTCATATAGTCACGTTTCACTCATGTTTGTCACTTTCCCACTTAGTTATACACAGAATGAAATGTTTTGACATGCAGAATGAAAAAAAAGCAATTTTTAAAAAAAGTGCATATCTTCACTTCAGGAGCTCATATTCACTTGCAAATGGCCATACACGTACATTGGACCAATCGATGCCATATATGCATTGCACAGTGATCTGAAGGACTTCCCAGGCTAAGATACACGCACAGATTCAAGTTCTGAGCTTAAAAGCTCAAAGAAGCGTGTTTTCATGAAAGTGCGTATAGCCACAGTTTCAGAGCTCTAGCTCGCTTCCTTACGGAGATAGCAACAAATTCAATCTCATTCAGTCATATAGTCACGTTTCACTCATGTTTGTCACTTTCCCACTTAGTTATACACAGAATGAAATGTTTTGACACGCAGAATGAAAAAAAAAAGTTTTTAAAAAAGTGCATATCTTCACTTCAGGAGCTCATATTCACTTGCAAATGGCCATACACGTACATTGGACCAATCGATGCCATATATGCATTGCACAGTGATCTGAAGGACTTCCCAGGCAAGATACACGCACAGATTCAAGTTCTGAGCTTAAAAGCTCAAAGGAGCGTGTTTTCATGAAAGTGCGTATAGCCACAGTTTCAGAGCTCTAGCTCGCTTCCTAACGGAGATAGGAACAAATTCAATCTCATTCAGTCATATAGTCACGTTTCACTCATGTTTGTCACTTTCCCACTTAGTTATACACAGAATGAAATGTTTTGACATGCAGAATGAAAAAAAAGCAATTTTTTAAAAAAGTGCATATCTTCACCTCAGGAGCTCATATTCACTTGCAAATGGCCATGCATGCACATTGGACCAATCGATACCATATATGCATTGCACAGTGATCTGAAGGACTTCCCAGGCAAGATACACGCACAGATTCAAGTTCTGAGCTTAAAAGCTCAAAGGAGCGTGTTTTCATGAAAGTGCGTATAGCAACAGTTTCAGAGCTCTAGCTCGCTTCCTAACGGAGATAGGAACAAATTCACTCTCATTCAGTCATATAGTCACGTTTCACTCATGTTTGTCACTTTCCCACTTAGTTATACACAGACTGAAATGTTTTGACATGCAGAATGAAAAAAAAGCAATTTTTAAAAAAAGTGCATATCTTCACTTCAGGAGCTCATATTCACTTGCAAATGGCCATACACGCACATTGGACCAATCGATACCATATATGCATTGCACAGTGATCTGAAGGACTTCCCAGGCAAGATACACGCACAGATTCAAGTTCTGAGCTTAAAAGCTCAAAGGAGCGTGTTTTCATGAAAGTGCGTATAGCCACAGTTTCAGAGCTCTAGCTCGCTTCCTAACGGAGATAGCAACAAATTCAATCTCATTCAGTCATATAGTCACGTTTCACTCATGTTTGTCACTTTCCCACTTAGTTATACACAGAATGAAATGTTTTGACATGCAGAATGAAAAAAAAGCAATTTTTAAAAAAGTGCATATCTTCACTTCAGGAGCTCATATTCACTTGCAAATGGCCATACACGTACATTGGACCAATCGATGCCATATATGCATTGCACAGTGATCTGAAGGACTTCCCAGGCTAGATACACGCACAGATTCAAGTTCTGAGCTTAAAAGCTCAAAGGAGCGTGTTTTCATGAAAGTGCGTATAGCCACAGTTTCAGAGCTCTAGCTCGCTTCCTAACGGAGATAGCAACAAATTCAATCTCATTCAGTCATATAGTCACGTTTCACTCATGTTTGTCACTTTCCCACTTAGTTATACACAGAATGAAATGTTTTGACACGCAGAATGAAAAAAAAACTTGTTTTTTTTTAAAAGTGCATATCTTCACTTCAGGAGCTCATATTCACTTGCAAATGGCCATACACGTACATTGGACCAATCGATGCCATATATGCATTGCACAGTGATCTGAAGGACTTCCCAGGCTAAATACACGCACAGATTCAAGTTCTGAGCTTAAAAGCTCAAAGGAGCGTGTTTTCATGAAAGTGCGTATAGCCACAGTTTCAGAGCTCTAGCTCGCTTCCTAACGGAGATAGGAAACAAATTCAATCTCATTCAGTCATATAGTCACGTTTCACTCATGTTTGTCACTTTCCCACTTAGTTATACACAGAATGAAATGTTTTGACATGCAGAATGAAAAAAAAAATTTTTAAAAAAGTGCATATCTTCACTTCAGGAGCTCATATTCACTTGCAAATGGCCATACACGCACATTGGACCAATCGATGCCATATATGCATTGCACAGTGATCTGAAGGACTTCCCAGGCTAGATACACGCACAGATTCAAGTTCTGAGCTTAAAAGCTCAAAGGAGCGTGTTTTCATGAAAGTGCGTATAGCAACAGTTTCAGAGCTCTAGCTCGCTTCCTAACGGAGATAGGAACAAATTCACTCTCATTCAGTCATATAGTCACGTTTCACTCATGTTTGTCACTTTCCCACTTAGTTATACACAGACTGAAATGTTTTGACATGAATGAAAAAATGAAAGTGTTTTGAAAGCAGAATTTTTAAAAATGCATATCTTGCATATCTTCACTTCAGGAGCTCATATTCACTTGCAAATGGCCATACACGCACATTGGACCAATCGATGCCATATATGCATTGCACAGTGATCTGAAGGACTTCCCAGGCTAGATACACGCACAGATTCAAGTTCTGAGCTTAAAAGCTCAAAGAAGCGTGTTTTCATGAAAGTGCGTATATCCACAGTTTCAGAGCTCTAGCTCGCTTCCTAACGGAGATAGGAACAAATTCAAAAAACATTCAGTCATATAGTCACGTTTCACTCATGTTTGTCACTTTCCCACTTAGTTATACACAGAATGAAATGTTTTGAAAATGAAAAAAAGCAATTTTTTTTTGAAAGTGCATATCTTCAGAAAATTCACTTGCTGGCAGGAGCTCAAATATGCATTGCACATTCACTTGCAAATGGCCATATTCATTCTGTCACATTGGATTCCAATCGATAGCACATATATGCATTGCACAAATTCATGCAGTCATGATCTGAAGGACTTCCCAGGCAAGATACACGCACAGATTCAAAAAAGTGCATTCTGAGCTTAAAAGCTCAAAGGAGGCCATGTTTTTCATGAAAGTGCCATATATGCCACAGTTTCAGAGCTCTAGGCCTGCTTCCTACGGAGATAGGAACAAATTCAATCTCATTCAGTCATATAGTCACGTTTCACTCATGTGTTTGTCACTTTCCCACAGTTTATACACAGACTGAAATGTTTTGAATAAGATAGAAAAAAAAAATTTCATTCAAAAAGTCATGTTTGTCACTTTCCCACTTAGTTATACACAGAATGAAATGTTTTGACATGCAGAATGAAAAAAAAAAAGCATATTTTCAAAAAAAGTTCTTCACTTCAGGAGCTCATATTCACTTGCAAATGGCCATACACGTACATTGGACCAATCGATGCCATATATGCATTGCACAGTGATCTGAAGGACTTCCCAGGCTAGATACACGCACAGATTCAAGTTCTGAGCTTAAAAGCTCAAAGGAGCGTGTTTTTCATGAAAGTGCGTATAGCCACAGTTTCAGAGCTCTAGCTCGCTTCCTTAACGGAGATAGGAACAAATTCACTCTCATTCAGTCATATAGTCACGTTTCACTCATGTTTGTCACTTTCCCACTTAGTTATACACAGAATGAAATGTTTTGACATGCAGAATGAAAAAAAAGCAATTTTTAAAAAGTGCATATCTTCACTTCAGGAGCTCATATTCACTTGCAAATGGCCATACACGTACATTGGACCAATCGATGCCATATATGCATTGCACAGTGATCTGAAGGACTTCCCAGGCTAGATACACGCACAGATTCAAGTTCTGAGCTTAAAAGCTCAAAGGAGCGTGTTTTTCATGAAAGTGCGTATAGCCACAGTTTCAGAGCTCTAGCTCGCTTCCTAACGGAGATAGGAACAAATTCACTCTCATTCAGTCATATAGTCACGTTTCACTCATGTTTGTCACTTTCCCAGTTAGTTATACACAGACTGAAATGTTTTGACATGCAGAATGAAAAAAAAGCAATTTTTTAAAAAAGTGCATATCTTCACTTCAGGAGCTCATATTCACTTGCAAATGGCCATACACGTACATTGGACCAATCGATGCCATATATGCATTGCACAGTGATCTGAAGGACTTCCCAGGCTAGATACACGCACAGATTCAAGTTCTGAGCTTAAAAGCTCAAAGGAGCGTGTTTTCATGAAAGTGCGTATAGCCACAGTTTCAGAGCTCTAGCTCGCTTCCTAACGGAGATAGGAACAAATTCAATCTCATTCAGTCATATAGTCACGTTTCACTCATGTTTGTCACTTTCCCACTTAGTTATACACAGAATGAAATGTTTTGACATGCAGAATGAAAAAAAGCAATTTTTTTAAAAAGTGCATATCTTCACTTCAGGAGCTCATATTCACTTGCAAATGGCCATACACGTACATTGACCAATCGATGCCATATATGCATGCACAGTGATCTGAAGGACTTCCCAGGCTAGATACACGCACAGATTCAAGTTCTGAGCTTAAAAGCTCAAAGGAGCGTGTTTTCATGAAAGTGCGTATAGCCACAGTTTCAGAGCTCTAGCTCGCTTCCTAACGGAGATAGGAACAAATTCAATCTCATTCAGTCATATAGTCACGTTTCACTCATGTTTGTCACTTTCCCACTTAGTTATACACAGAATGAAATGTTTTGACACGCAGAATGAAAAAAAAAAGCAATTTTTAAAAAAGTGCATATCTTCACTTCAGGAGCTCATATTCACTTGCAAATGGCCATACACGTACATTGGACCAATCGATGCCATATATGCATTGCACAGTGATCTGAAGGACTTCCCAGGCTAGATACACGCACAGATTCAAGTTCTGAGCTTAAAAGCTCAAAGGAGCGTGTTTTCATGAAAGTGCGTATAGCAACAGTTTCAGAGCTCTAGCTTCCTTCCTAACGGAGATAGGAACAAATTCACTCTCATTCAGTCATATAGTCAATTTCACCTATGTTTGTCACTTTCCCACTTAGTTATACACAGACAAATGTTTTTGACATGCAATGAAAAAAAAAAAAAAAATTTTTTTAAAAAGTGCATATCTTCACTTCAGGAGCTCATATTCACTTGCAAATGGCCATACACGTACATTTGACCAATCGATGCCATATATGCATTGCACAGTGATCTGAAGGACTTCCCAGGCTAGATACACGCACAGATTCAAGTTCTGAGCTTAAAAGCTCAAAAAAAGTGCGTATATCCACAGTTTCAGAGCTCTAGCTCGCTTCCTAACGGAGATAGTTCACTCTCATTCAGTCATATAGTCACGTTTCACTCATGTTTGTCACTTTCCCACTTAGTTATACACAGAATGAAATGTTTTGACATGCAGAATGAAAAAAAAAGCAATTTTTTAAAAAAGTGCATATCTTCACTTCAGGAGCTCATATTCACTTGCAAATGGCCATACACGACATTGGACCAATCGATGCCATATATGCATTGCACAGTGATCTGAAGGACTTCCCAGGCTAGATACACGCACAGATTCAAGTTCTGAGCTTAAAAGCTCAAAGGAGCGTGTTTTCATGAAAGTGCGTATAGCAACAGTTTCAGAGCTCTAGCTCGCTTCCTAACGGAGATAGGAAACAAATTCAATCTCATTCAGTCATATAGTCACGTTTCACTCATGTTTGTCACTTTCCCAGTTTAGTTATACACAGAATGAAATGTTTTGACATGCAGAATGAAAAAAAGCAATTTTTAAAAAGTGCATATCTTCACTTCAGGAGCTCATATTCACTTGCAAATGGCCATACACGTACATTGGACCAATCGATGCCATATATGCATTGCACAGTGATCTGAAGGACTTCCCAGGCTAGATACACGCACAGATTCAAGTTCTGAGCTTAAAAGCTCAAAGGAGCGTGTTTTCATGAAAGTGCGTATAGCCACAGTTTCAGAGCTCTAGCTCGCTTCCTAACGGAGATAGGAACAAATTCACTCATTCAGTCATATAGTCACGTTTCACTCATGTTTGTCACTTTCCCACTTAGTTATACACAGAATGAAATGTTTTGACATGCAGAATGAAAAAAAAAAGCAATTTTTTAAAAAAAAAGTGCATATCTTCACTTCAGGAGCTCATATTCACTTGCAAATGGCCATACATGCACATTGGACCAATCGATGCCATATATGCATTGCACAGTGATCTGAAGGACTTCCCAGGCTAGATACACGCACAGATTCAAGTTCTGAGCTTAAAAGCTCAAAGGAGCGTGTTTTCATGAAAGTGCGTATAGCCACAGTTTCAGAGCTCTAGCTCGCTTCCTTACGGAGATAGCAACAAATTCAATCTCATTCAGTCATATAGTCACGTTTCACTCATGTTTGTCACTTTCCCACTTAGTTATACACAGAATGAAATGTTTTGACATGCAGAATGAAAAAAAAAACAATTTTTAAAAAAGTGCATATCTTCACTTCAGGAGCTCATATTCACTTGCAAATGGCCATACACGTACATTGGACCAATCGATGCCATATATGCATTGCACAGTGATCTGAAGGACTTCCCAGGCTAGATACACGCACAGATTCAAGTTCTGAGCTTAAAAGCTCAAAGGAGCGTGTTTTCATGAAAGTGCGTATAGCAACAGTTTCAGAGCTCTAGCTCGCTTCCTAACGGAGATAGGAACAAATTCACTCTCATTCAGTCATATAGTCACGTTTCACTCATGTTTGTCACTTTCCCACTTAGTTATACACAGAATGAAATGTTTTGACATGCAGAATGAAAAAAAAGCAATTTTTTAAAAAAGTGCATATCTTCACTTCAGGAGCTCATATTCACTTGCAAATGGCCATACACGCACATTGGACCAATCGATGCCATATATGCATTGCACAGTGATCTGAAGGACTTCCCAGGCTAGATACACGCACAGATTCAAGTTCTGAGCTTAAAAGCTCAAAGGAGCGTGTTTTCATGAAAGTGCGTATAGCAACAGTTTCAGAGCTCTAGCTCGCTTCCTAACGGAGATAGGAACAAATTCAATCTCATTCAGTCATATAGTCACGTTTCACTCATGTTTGTCACTTTCCCACTTAGTTATACACAGAATGAAATGTTTTGACATGCAGAATGAAAAAAAAACAAGTTTTTTAAAAAGTGCATATCTTCACTTCAGGAGCTCATATTCACTTGCAAATGGCCATACACGTACATTGGACCAATCGATGCCATATATGCATTGCACAGTGATCTGAAGGACTTCCCAGGCTAGATACACGCACAGATTCAAGTTCTGAGCTTAAAAGCTCAAAGGAGCGTGTTTTCATGAAAGTGCGTATAGCCACAGTTTCAGAGCTCTAGCTCGCTTCCTAACGGAGATAGGAACAAATTCAAGCTCATTCAGTCATATAGTCACGTTTCACTCATGTTTGTCACTTTCCCACTTAGTTATACACAGAATGAAATGTTTTGACAAGCAGAATGAAAAAAAAAGCTTTTTAAAAAAGTGCATATCTTCACTTCAGGAGCTCATATTCACTTGCAAATGGCCATACACGTGCATTGGACCAATCGATGCCATATATGCATTGCACAGTGATCTGAAGGACTTCCCAGGCTAGATACACGCACAGATTCAAGTTCTGAGCTTAAAAGCTCAAAGGAGCGTGTTTTCATGAAAGTGCGTATAGCAACAGTTTCAGAGCTCTAGCTCGCTTCCTAACGGAGATAGGAACAAATTCACTCTCATTCAGTCATATAGTCACGTTTCACTCATGTTTGTCACTTTCCCACTTAGTTATACACAGACTGAAATGTTTTGACATGCAGAATGAAAAAAAAGCAATTTTTAAAAAAGTGCATATCTTCACTTCAGGAGCTCATATTCACTTGCAAATGGCCATACACGTACATTGGACCAATCGATGCCATATATGCATTGCACAGTGATCTGAAGGACTTCCCAGGCTAGATACACGCACAGATTCAAGTTCTGAGCTTAAAAGCTCAAAGAAGCGTGTTTTCATGAAAGTGCGTATAGCCACAGTTTCAGAGCTCTAGCTCGCTTCCTTACGGAGATAGCAACAAATTCAATCTCATTCAGTCATATAGTCACGTTTCACTCATGTTTGTCACTTTCCCACTTAGTTATACACAGAATGAAATGTTTTGACACGCAGAATGAAAAAAAAACAAGTTTTTAAAAAAGTGCATATCTTCACTTCAGGAGCTCATATTCACTTGCAAATGGCCATACACGCACATTGGACCAATCGATGCCATATATGCATTGCACAGTGATCTGAAGGACTTCCCAGGCTAGATACACGCACAGATTCAAGTTCTGAGCTTAAAAGCTCAAAGGAGCGGGTTTTCATGAAAGTGCGTATAGCAACAGTTTCAGAGCTCTAGCTCGCTTCCTAACGGAGATAGGAACAAATTCACTCTCATTCAGTCATATAGTCACGTTTCACCTCATGTTTGTCACTTTCCCACTTAGTTATACACACAGACTGAAATGTTTTGACATGCAGAATGAAAAAAAGCAATTTTTTAAAAAAGTGCATATCTTCACTTCAGGAGCTCATATTCACTTTTTGGCCATACACGACATTGGACCAATCGATGCCATATATGCATTGCACAGTGATCTGAAGGACTTCCCAGGCTAGATACACGCACAGATTCAAGTTCTGAGCTTAAAAGCTCAGGAGCGTTTTCAGGCAAGTATACGCAACAGTTTCAGAGCTGAGCTTAAAAGCTCCTTCTGCGGAATTTTCAGCAACAAGCAACAGTTTCAATCTCTAGATTCCAAAAGGAGATAAAACATCATCATTCAGTCATATAGTCACGTTTCACTTATGTTTGTCACTTTCCCACTTAGTTATACACAGAATGAAAAATTTTTGACAAGCAGAATGAAAAAAAGCAATTTTTTAAAAAAGTGCATATCTTCACTTCAGGAGCTTTATATTCACTTGCAAATGGCCATACACGTACATTGGACCAATCGATGCCATATATGCATTGCACAGTGATCTGAAGGACTTCCCAGGCTAGGATACACGCACAGATTCAAGTTCTGAGCTTAAAAGCTCAAAGGAGCGTGTTTTCATGAAAGTGTGTATATCCACAGTTTCAGAGCTCTAGCTAGCTTCCTAAACGGAGATAGGAACAAATTCACTCTCATTCAGTCATATAGTCACGCTTTCACATGTTTGTCACTTTCCCACTTAGTTATACACAGAATGAAATGTTTTTGACATGCAGAATGAAAAAAAAAAGCAATTTTTTAAAAAGTGCATATCTTCACTTCAGGAGCTCATATTCACTTGCAAATGGCCATACATTACATTGGACCAATCGATGCCATATATGCATTGCAATGTGATCTGAAGGACTTCCCAGGCTAGATACACGCACAGATTCAAGTTCTGAGCTTAAAAAGCTCAAAGAAGCGTGTTTTCCTGAAAGTGCGATAGCCACAGTTTCAGAGCTCTAGCTCGCTTCCTCACGGAGATAGGAACAAATTCAATCTCATTCAGTCATATAGTCACGTTTCACTCTATGTTTGTCACTTTCCCACTTAGTTATACACAGAATGAAATGTTTTGACAAGCAGAATGAAAAAAAAGCAAGTTTTTTAAAAGTGCATATCTTCACTTGATATTCACTTTGCAAATGGCCATACACGTATATTGGACCAATCGATGCCATATGCATTGCACAGTGATCTGAAGGAGGCTTCAAAGGGCGTGTTTTTCCTGAATGCATGCAGAATGAAAGGAAGGCTAGGCACACGCACAAAAGTTTTCTGAGCTTAAAAGCTCAAAGAAGCGTGTTTTTAAAAAAGTGCATATAGGCCACAGTTTCAGAGCTCTAGCCAGCTTCCTTACGGAGATAGAACAAATTCATATTCAGTCATATAGTCACATTTCATATGTTTGTCACTTTCCCACTTAGTTATACACAGAATGAAATGTTTTGACATGCAGAATGAAAAAAAAACAATTTTTTTTAAAAAGTGCATATCTTCACTTCAGGAGCTCATATTCACTTGCAAATGGCCATACATGTACATTGGACCAATCGATGCCATATATGCATTGCACAGTGATCTGAAGGACTTCAGGCAAGATACACGCACAGATTCAAGTTCTGAGCTTAAAAGCTCAAATAAGTGTTTTCATGAAAGTGCGTATAGCCAGTTTCAGAGCTCTAGCTCCGGAGATAGGAACAAATTCAATCTCATTCAGTCATATAGTCACGTTTCACTCATGTTTGTCACTTTCCCCACTTAGTTATACACAGAATGAAAAAAAGAATGAAAAAAAACAAGTTTTAAAAAGTGCATATCTTCACTTCAGGAGCTCATATTCACTTGCAAATGGCCATACATGCACATTGGACCAATCGATGCCATATATGCATTGCACAGTGATCTGAAGGACTTCCCAGGCTAAATACACGCACAGATTCAAGTTCTGAGCTTAAAAGCTCAAAGGAGCGTGTTTTCCTGAAAGTGCGTATATCAACAGTTTCAGAGCTCTAGCTCGCTTCCTTTACGGAGATAGGAACAAATTCAATCTCATTCAGTCATATAGTCACGTTTCACTCATGTTTGTCACTTTTTCCACTTAGTTATACACAGAATGAAATTTTTTGACAAGCAGAATGAAAAAAAGCCAAATTTTTAAAAAGTGCATATCTTCACTTCAGGAGCTGAAGGATTCACTTGCAAATGGCCATATTCATGCACATTGACCAATCGATGCCATATATGCATTGCACAGTGATCTGAAGGACTTCCCAGGCTAGATACACGCACAGATTCAAGTTCTGAGCTTAAAAGCTCAAAGGAGCGTGTTTTCATGAAAGTGCGTATATCCACAGTTTCAGAGCTCTAGCTTTCTGCTTCCTAACGGAGATAGGAACAAATTCACTCTCATTCAGTCATATAGTCACGTTTCACCCATGTTTGTCACTTTCCCCACTTAGTTATACACAGAATGAAATGTTTTGACAAGCAGAATGAAAAAAAAAGCAATTTTTTAAAAAGTGCATATCTTCACTTCAGGAGCTCATATTCACTTGCAAATGGCCATACACGTACATTGGACCAATCGATGCCATATATGCATTGCACAGTGATCTGAAGGACTTCCCAGGCTAGATAAACGCACAGATTCAAGTTCTGAGCTTAAAAGCTCAAAGGAGCGTGTTTTTCATGAAAGTGCGTGATATCCACAGTTTCAGAGCTCTAGCTCGCTTCCTAACGGAGATAGGAACAAATTCACTCTCATTCAGTCATATATAGTCACGTTTCACTCATGTTTGTCACTTTCCCACTTAGTTATACACAGACTGAAATGTTTTGACATGCAGAATGAAAAAAAAAGCAATTTTTAAAAAGTGCATATCTTCACTTCAGGAGCTCATATTCACTTGCAAATGGCCATACACGTACATTGACCAATCGATGCCATATATGCATTGCACAGTGATCTGAAGGACTTCCCAGGCTAGATACACGCACAGATTCAAGTTCTGAGCTTAAAAGCTCAAAGGAGCGGTTTTCATGAAAGTGCGTATATCCACAGTTTCAGAGCTCTAGCTCGCTTCCTAACGGAGATAGGAACAAATTCAACTTATTCAGTCATATAGTCACGTTTCACCTATGTTTGTCACTTTCCCACTTAGTTATACACAGAATGAAATGTTTTGACATGCAGAATGAAAAAAAACAAAGTTTAAAAAGTGCATATCTTCACTTCAGGAGCTCATATTCACTTTTGTGGCCATACACGACATTGGACCAATCGATGCCATATATGCATTGCACAGTGATCTGAAGGACTTCCGAGGCTAGATACACGCACAGATTCAAGTTCTGAGCTTAAAAAGCTCAAATAAGCGTGTTTTTTTGAAAGTGCGTATATCCACAGTTTCAGAGCTCTAGCTCGCTTCCTAACGGAGATAGGAACAAAATTCACTCTCATTCAGTCATATAGTCACGTTTCACTCATGTTTGTCACTTTCCCACTGAGTTATATTGGAATGAAAAAGTTTGACATGCAAGATCAGCAAAGCAATTTTTTTAAAAAGTGCATATCTTCACTTCAGGAGC
>JAFJMP010000023.1:82901-111886 GCA_029692085.1 Gymnothorax javanicus
AAAATGCTTTTTTTTTCATTCTGCATGTCAAAACATTTCATTCTGTGTATAACTAAGTGGGAAAGTGACAAACATGAGTGAAATGTGACTATATGACTGAATGAGATTGAATTTGTTCCTATCTCCGTTAGGAAGCGAGCTAGAGCTCTGAAACTGTTGCTATACGCACTTTCATGAAAACACGCTCCTTTGAGCTTTTAAGCTCAGAACTTGAATCTGTGCGTGTATCTTGCCTGGGAAGTCCTTCAGATCACTGTGCAATGCATATATGGTATCGATTGGTCCAATGTGCATGCATGGCCATTTGCAAGTGAATATGAGCTCCTGAAGTGAAGATATGCACTTTTTTAAAAAATTGCTTTTTTTTTCATTCTGCTTGTCAAAACATTTCATTCTGTGTATAACTAAGTGGGAAAGTGACAAACATGAGTGAAACGTGACTATATGACTGAATGAGAGTGAATTTGTTCCTATCTCCGTTAGGAAGCGAGCTAGAGCTCTGAAACTGTGGATATACGCACTTTCAGGAAAACACGCTCCTTTGAGCTTTTAAGCTCAGAACTTGAATCTGTGCGTGTATCTAGCCTGGGAAGTCCTTCAGATCACTGTGCAATGCATATATGGCATCGATTGGTCCAATGTACATGTATGGCCATTTGCAAGTGAATATGAGCTCCTGAAGTGAAGATATGCACTTTTTTAAAAAATTGCTTTTTTTTCGATCTGCTTGTCAAAACTTTTCATTCTGTGTATAACTCAGTGGGAAAGTGACAAACATGAGTGAAATGTGACTATATGACTGAATGAGAGTGAATTTGTTCCTATCTCCGTTAGGAAGCGAGCTAGAGCTCTGAAACTGTGGATATACGCACTTTCAGGAAAACACGCTCCTTTGAGCTTTTAAGCTCAGAACTTGAATCTGTGCGTGTATCTAGCCTGGGAAGTCCTTCAGATCACTGTGCAATGCATATATGGCATCGATTGGTCCAATGTACATGTATGGCCATTTGCAAGTGAATATGAGCTCCTGAAGTGAAGATATGCACTTTTTTAAAAAATTGCTTTTTTTTCATTCTGCATGTCAAAACATTTCATTCTGTGTATAACTAAGTGGGAAAGTGACAAACATGAGTGAAACGTGACTATATGACTGAATGAGAGTGAATTTGTTCCTATCTCCGTTAGGAAGCGAGCTAGAGCTCTGAAACTGTGGCTATACGCACTTTCATGAAAACACGCTCCTTTGAGCTTTTAAGCTCAGAACTTGAATCTGTGCGTGTATCTAGCCTGGGAAGTCCTTCAGATCACTGTGCAATGCATATATGGCATCGATTGGTCCAATGTACATGTATGGCCATTTGCAAGTGAATATGAGCTCCTGAAGTGAAGATATGCACTTTTTTAAAAAATTGCTTTTTTTTCATTCTGCATGTCAAAACATTTCATTCTGTGTATAACTAAGTGGGAAAGTGACAAACATGAGTGAAACGTGACTATATGACTGAATGAGAGTGAATTTGTTCCTATCTCCGTTAGGAAGCGAGCTAGAGCTCTGAAACTGTGGCTATACGCACTTTCATGAAAAACACGCTCCTTTGAGCTTTTAAGCTCAGAACTTGAATCTGTGCGTGTATCTAGCCTGGGAAGTCCTTCAGATCACTGTGCAATGCATATATGGCATCGATTGGTCAATGTACGTGTATGGCCATTTGCAAGTGAATATGAGCTCCTGAAGTGAAGATATGCACTTTTTTTTAAAAAATTGTTTTTTTTTTTCATTCTGCATGTCAAAACATTTCAGTCTGTGTATAACTAAGTGGGAAAGTGACAAACATGAGTGAAACGTGACTATATGACTGAATGAGAGTGAATTTGTTCCTATCTCCGTTAGGAAGCGAGCTAGAGCTCTGAAACTGTGGCTATACGCACTTTCATGAAAACACGCTTCTTTGAGCTTTTAAGCTCAGAACTTGAATCTGTGCGTGTATCTAGCCTGGGAAGTCCTTCAGATCACTGTGCAATGCATATATGGCATCGATTGGTCCAATGTACGTGTATGGCCATTTGCAAGTGAATATGAGCTCCTGAAGTGAAGATATGCACTTTTTTTAAAAATTGCTTTTTTTTCATTCTGCTTGTCAAAACATTTCATTCTGTGTATAACTAAGTGGGAAAGTGACAAACATGAGTGAAACGTGACTATATGACTGAATGAGAGTGAATTTGTTCCTATCTCCGTTAGGAAGCGAGCTAGAGCTCTGAAACTGTTGCTATACGCACTTTCATGAAAACACGCTCCTTTGAGCTTTTAAGCTCAGAACTTGAATCTGTGCGTGTATCTAGCCTGGGAAGTCCTTCAGATCACTGTGCAATGCATATATGGCATCGATTGGTCCAATGTACATGTATGGCCATTTGCAAGTGAATATGAGCTCCTGAAGTGAAGATATGCACTTTTTTAAAAAATTGCTTTTTTTTCGATCTGCTTGTCAAAACTTTTCATTCTGTGTATAACTCAGTGGGAAAGTGACAAACATGAGTGAAATGTGACTATATGACTGAATGAGAGTGAATTTGTTCCTATCTCCGTTAGGAAGCGAGCTAGAGCTCTGAAACTGTGGATATACGCACTTTCAGGAAAACACGCTTATTTGAGCTTTTAAGCTCAGAACTTGAATCTGTGCGTGTATCTAGCCTGGGAAGTCCTTCAGATCACTGTGCAATGCATATATGGCATCGATTGGTCCAATGTACATGTATGGCCATTTGCAAGTGAATATGAGCTCCTGAAGTGAAGATATGCACTTTTTTAAAAATTGCTTTTTTTTCATTCTGCTTGTCAAAACATTTCATTCTGTGTATAACTAAGTGGGAAAGTGACAAACATGAGTGAAACGTGACTATATGACTGAATGAGAGTGAATTTGTTCCTATCTCCGTTAGGAAGCGAGCTAGAGCTCTGAAACTGTGGCTATACGCACTTTCATGAAAAACGCTCCTTTGAGCTTTTAAGCTCAGAACTTGAATCTGTGCGTGTATCTAGCCTGGGAAGTCCTTCAGATCACTGTGCAATGCATATATGGCATCGATTGGTCCAATGTACGTGTATGGCCATTTGCAAGTGAATATGAGCTCCTGAAGTGAAGATATGCACTTTTTTAAAAATTTGCTTTTTTTTCATTCTGCATGTCAAAACATTTCAGTCTGTGTATAACTAACTGGGAAAGTGACAAACATGAGTGAAACGTGACTATATGACTGAATGAGAGTGAATTTGTTCCTATCTCCGTTAGGAAGCGAGCTAGAGCTCTGAAACTGTGGATATACGCACTTTCATGAAAACACGCTCCTTTGAGCTTTTAAGCTCAGAACTTGAATCTGTGCGTGTATCTAGCCTGGGAAGTCCTTCAGATCACTGTGCAATGCATATATGGCATCGATTGGTCCAATGTACATGTATGGCCATTTGCAAGTGAATATGAGCTCCTGAAGTGAAGATATGCACTTTTTTAAAAAATTGCTTTTTTTTTTTTTCATTCTGCATGTCAAAACATTTCATTCTGTGTATAACTAAGTGGGAAAGTGACAAACATGAGTGAAACGTGACTATATGACTGAATGAGAGTGAATTTGTTCCTATCTCCGTTAGGAAGCGAGCTAGAGCTCTGAAACTGTGGCTATACGCACTTTCATGAAAAACACGCTCCTTTGAGCTTTTAAGCTCAGAACTTGAATCTGTGCGTGTATCTAGCCTGGGAAGTCCTTCAGATCACTGTGCAATGCATATATGGCATCGATTGGTCCAATGTACATGTATGGCCATTTGCAAGTGAATATGAGCTCCTGAAGTGAAGATATGCACTTTTTTAAAAATTGCTTTTTTTTTTTTTCATTCTGCATGTCAAACATTTTCATTCTGTGTATAACTAAGTGGGAAAGTGACAAACATGAGTGAAACGTGACTATATGACTGAATGAGAGTGAATTTGTTCCTATCTCTCCGTTAGGAAGCGAGCTAGAGCTCTGAAACTGTGGATATACGCACTTTCATGAAAAACACGCTCCTTTGAGCTTTTAAGCTCAGAACTTGAATCTGTGCGTGTATCTAGCCTGGGAAGTCCTTCAGATCACTGTGCAATGCATATATGGCATCGATTGGTCCAATGTACATGTATGGCCATTTGCAAGTGAATATGAGCTCCTGAAGTGAAGATATGCACTTTTTAAAAATTGCTTTTTTTTTCATTCTGCATGTCAAAACATTTCAGTCTGTGTATAACTAAGTGGGAAAGTGACAAACATGAGTGAAACGTGACTATATGACTGAATGAGAGTGAATTTGTTCCTATCTCCGTTAGGAAGCGAGCTAGAGCTCTGAAACTGTGGATATACGCACTTTCAGGAAAACACGCTCCTTTGAGCTTTTAAGCTCAGAACTTGAATCTGTGCGTGTATCTAGCCTGGGAAGTCCTTCAGATCACTGTGCAATGCATATATGGCATCGATTGGTCCAATGTACGTGTATGGCCATTTGCAAGTGAATATGAGCTCCTGAAGTGAAGATATGCACTTTTTTTAAAAATTGTTTTTTTTTTTCATTCTGCTTGTCAAAACATTTCATTCTGTGTATAACTAAGTGGGAAAGTGACAAACATGAGTGAAACGTGACTATATGACTGAATGAGAGTGAATTTGTTCCTATCTCCGTTAGGAAGCGAGCTAGAGCTCTGAAACTGTGGCTATACGCACTTTCATGAAAACACGCTCCTTTGAGCTTTTAAGCTCAGAACTTGAATCTGTGCGTGTATCTAGCCTGGGAAGTCCTTCAGATCACTGTGCAATGCATATATGGCATCGATTGGTCCAATGTACATGTATGGCCCTTTTTGCAAGTGAATATGAGCTCCTGAAGTGAAGATATGCACTTTTTTAAAAAATTGCTTTTTTTTTCATTCTGCATGTCAAAACATTTCATTCTGTGTATAACTAAGTGGGAAAGTGACAAACATGAGTGAAACGTGACTATATGACTGAATGAGATTGAATTTGTTCCTATCTCCGTTAGGAAGCGAGCTAGAGCTCTGAAACTGTGGATATCGCACTTTCATGAAAAAACACGCTCCTTTGAGCTTTTAAGCTCAGAACTTGAATCTGTGCGTGTATCTAGCCTGGGAAGTCCTTCAGATCACTGTGCAATGCATATATGGCATCGATTGGTCCAATGTACGTGTATGGCCATTTGCAAGTGAATATGAGCTCCTGAAGTGAAGATATGCACTTTTTTAAAAAATTGCTTTTTTTTTCATTCTGCTTGTCAAAACATTTCATTCTGTGTATAACTAAGTGGGAAAGTGACAAACATGAGTGAAACGTGACTATATGACTGAATGAGAGTGAATTTGTTCCTATCTCCGTAAGGAAGCGAGCTAGAGCTCTGAAACTGTGGATATACGCACTTTCATGAAAACACGCTTCTTTGAGCTTTTAAGCTCAGAACTTGAATCTGTGCGTGTATCTAGCCTGGGTATCCTTCAGATCCTGTGCAATGCATAAGTCCTTCAGATCACTGTGCAAGTGAAATGCATATATGGCATCGATTGGTCCTTGTCAAAACATTTGTCTGTGTATAATGGCCATTTGACAAACAAGTGAATATGAGACTCCTGAGTGAAGATATGCACTTTTTTAAAAAGCTCTGAAACTGTTTTTTTCATTCTGCTTTTATGTCAGAACTTGAATTTCATTCTGTGTCCTATAGATCACTGTGCAATGGAAAGATTGACAAAAACATGGTGATTTGCAAGTGACTATATGACTGAATGACTTTTTAAAAGTGAATTTTTTTTTCATTCTATGTCAAAAAACATTTCATTCTGTGTATAACTAAGTGGGAAAGTGACAAACTCTGAAATGTGACTATATGACTGAATGAGAGTGAATTTGTTCCTTTCAGGAAAAAGCTCTGAAACTGTGGATATACGCACTTTCATGAAAAGCTTTTGAAGCTCAGAACTTGAATCTGTGCGTGTATCTAGCCTGGGAAGTCCTTCAGATCACTGTGCAATGCATATATGGCATCGATTGGTCCAATGTACATGTATGGCCATTTGCAAGTGAATATGAGCTCCTGAAGTGAAGATATGCACTTTTTTAAAAAATTGCTTTTTTTTTCATTCTGCTTGTCAAAACATTTCATTCTGTGTATAACTAAGTGGGAAAGTGACAAACATGAGTGAAACGTGACTATATGACTGAATGAGAGTGAATTTGTTCCTATCTCCGTTAGGAAGCGAGCTAGAGCTCTGAAACTGTGGATATACGCACTTTCATGAAAAACACGCTCCTTTGAGCTTTTAAGCTCAGAACTTGAATCTGTGCGTGTATCTAGCCTGGGAAGTCCTTCAGATCACTGTGCAATGCATATATGGCATCGATTGGTCCAATGTACATGTATGGCCATTTGCAAGTGAATATGAGCTCCTGAAGTGAAGATATGCTTTTTTTAAAAAAATTTTTTTTTTCATTTTTTTAAAAAATTTTTTTTTTCATTCTGCATTTGTTCCTATCAAAACAGCTTTTCATTCTGTGTATAACTAAGCCTGGGGAAACTGACAACAAACATGAGTGAAATGTGACTATATGACTGAATGAGTGAATTTGTTCCTATCTCCGTTAGGAAGTGAGCTAGAAACTCTGAAACTGTCTGAAAACTGAATTGCTTTTTGAGCTTTTCTAGGACTTGAGCTTTCATGAAACTGTGAATCCTTCCTACGCACTTTCATGAAAACACGCTTCTTTGAGCTTTTAAGCTCAGAACTTGAATCTGTGCGTGTATCTAGCCTGGGAAGTCCTTCAGATCACTGTGCAATGCATATATGGCATCGATTGGTCCAATGTACGTGTATGGCCATTTGCAAGTGAATATGAGCTCCTGAAGTGAAGATATGCACTTTTTAAAAAATTTTTTTTTTTTCATTCTGCATGTCAAAACATTTCATTCTGTGTATAACTAGTGGGAAAGTGACAAACATGAGTGAAACGTGACTATATGACTGAATGAGAGTGAATTTGTTCCTATCTCCGTTAGGAAGCGAGCTAGAGCTCTGAAACTGGCTATACGCACTTTCATGAAAACACGCTCCTTTGAGCTTTTAAGCTCAGAACTTGAATCTGTGCGTGTATCTAGCCTGGGAAGTCCTTCAGATCACTGTGCAATGCATATATGGCATCGATTGGTCCAATGTACGTGTATGGCCATTTGCAAGTGAATATGAGCTCCTGAAGTGAAGATATGCACTTTTTAAAAAATTTTTTTTTTTCATTCTGCATGTCAAAACATTTTCATTCTGTGTATAACTAAGTGGGAAAGTGACAAACATGAGTGAAACGTGACTATATGACTGAATGAGTGAATTTGTTCCTCTCCGTTAGGAAGCGAGCTAGAGCTCTGAAACTGTGGCTATCGCACGCACTTTCATGAAAAAAACGCTCCTTTGAGCTTTTAAGCTCAGAACTTGAATCTGTGCGTGTATCTAGCCTGGGAAGTCCTTCAGATCACTGTGCAATGCATATATGGCATCGATTGGTCCAATGTACATGTATGGCCATTTGCAAGTGAATATGAGCTCCTGAAGTGAAGATATGCACTTTTTTAAAAATTGCTTTTTTTTTTCATTCTGCATGTCAAAACATTTCATTCTGTGTATAACTAAGTGGGAAAGTGACAAACATGAGTGAAACGTGACTATATGACTGAATGAGAGTGAATTTGTTCCTATCTCCGTTAGGAAGCGAGCTAGAGCTCTGAAACTGTTGCTATACGCACTTTCATGAAAAAAACACGCTCCTTTGAGCTTTTAAGCTAGAACTTGAATCTGTGCGTGTATCTAGCCTGGGAAGTCCTTCAGATCACTGTGCAATGCATATATGGCATCGATTGGTCCAATGTACATGTATGGCCATTTGCAAGTGAATATGAGCTCCTGAAGTGAAGATATGCACTTTTTAAAAATTGTTTTTTTTTTCATTCTGCATGTCAAAACATTTCATTCTGTGTATAACTAAGTGGGAAAGTGACAAACATGAGTGAAACGTGACTATATGACTGAATGAGAGTGAATTTGTTCCTATCTCCGTTAGGAAGCGAGCTAGAGCTCTGAAACTGTGGCTATACGCACTTTCATGAAAAAACACGCTCCTTTGAGCTTTTAAGCTCAGAACTTGAATCTGTGCGTGTATCTAGCCTGGGAAGTCCTTCAGATCACTGTGCAATGCATATATGGCATCGATTGGTCCAATGTGCATGTATGGCCATTTGCAAGTGAATATGAGCTCCTGAAGTGAAGATATGCACTTTTTAAAAAATTGCTTTTTTTTTTCATTCTGCTGTCAAAACTTTTCATTCTGTGTATAACTAAGTGGGAAAGTGACAAACATGAGTGAAATGTGACTATATGACTGAATGAGAGTGAATTTGTTCCTATCTCCGTTAGGAAGCGAGCTAGAGCTCTGAAACTGTTGATATATCGCACTTTCATGAAAACACGCGCTCCTTTGAGCTTTTAAGCTCAGAACTTGAATCTGTGCGTGTATCTAGCCTGGGAAGTCCTTCAGATCACTGTGCAATGCATATATGGCATCGATTGGTCCAATGTACATGTATGGCCATTTGCAAGTGAATATGAGCTCCTGAAGTGAAGATATGCACTTTTTTAAAAAATTGTTTTTTTTTTTTCATTCTGCATGTCAAAACATTTCATTCTGTGTATAACTAAGTGGGAAAGTGACAAACATGAGTGAAATGTGACTATATGACTGAATGAGAGTGAATTTGTTCCTATCTCCGTTAGGAAGCGAGCTAGAGCTCTGAAACTGTGGATATACGCACTTTCATGAAAACACGCTCCTTTGAGCTTTTAAGCTCAGAACTTGAATCTGTGCGTGTATCTAGCCTGGGAAGTCCTTCAGATCACTGTGCAATGCATATATGGCATCGATTGGTCCAATGTACATGTATGGCCATTTGCAAGTGAATATGAGCTCCTGAAGTGAAGATATGCACTTTTTTAAAAAATTGCTTTTTTTTTTTTTCATTCTGCATGTCAAAACATTTCATTCTGTGTATAACTAAGTGGGAAAGTGACAAACATGAGTGAAACGTGACTATATGACTGAATGAGATTGAATTTGTTGCTATCTCCGTTAGGAAGCGAGCTAGAGCTCTGAAACTGTGGATATACGCACTTTCATGAAAACACGCTTCTTTGAGCTTTTAAGCTCAGAACTTGAATCTGTGCGTGTATCTAGCCTGGGAAGTCCTTCAGATCACTGTGCAATGCATATATGGCATCGATTGGTCCAATGTACGTGTATGGCCATTTGCAAGTGAATATGAGCTCCTGAAGTGAAGATATGCACTTTTTTAAAAATTGCTTTTTTTTTTTTCATTCTGCATGTCAAAACATTTCATTCTGTGTATAACTAAGTGGGAAAGTGACAAACATGAGTGAAACGTGACTATATGACTGAATGAGAGTGAATTTGTTCCTATCTCCGTTAGGAAGCGAGCTAGAGCTCTGAAACTGTGGCTATACGCACTTTCATGAAAACACGCTCCTTTGAGCTTTTAAGCTCAGAACTTGAATCTGTGCGTGTATCTAGCCTGGGAAGTCCTTCAGATCACTGTGCAATGCATATATGGCATCGATTGGTCCAATGTACGTGTATGGCCATTTGCAAGTGAATATGAGCTCCTGAAGTGAAGATATGCACTTTTTTTAAAAATTGCTTTTTTTTCATTCTGCATGTCAAAACATTTCAATCTGTGTATAACTAAGTGGGAAAGTGACAAACATGAGTGAAACGTGACTATATGACTGAATGAGAGATTGAATTTGTTCCTATCTCCGTTAGGAAGCGAGCTAGAGCTCTGAAACTGTGGCTATACGCACTTTCATGAAAAAACACGCTCCTTTGAGCTTTTAAGCTCAGAACTTGAATCTGTGCGTGTATCTAGCCTGGGAAGTCCTTCAGATCACTGTGCAATGCATATATGGCATCGATTGGTCCAATGTACGTGTATGGCCATTTGCAAGTGAATATGAGCTCCTGAAGTGAAGATATGCACTTTTTTAAAAATTTTTTTTTTTTTTTGTCAAAACATTTCAGTCTGTGTATAACTAAGTGGGAAAGTGACAAACATGAGTGAAACGTGACTATATGACTGAATGAGAGTGAATTTGTTCCTATCTCCGTTAGGAAGCGAGCTAGAGCTCTGAAACTGTTGCTATACGCACTTTCATGAAAACACGCTCCTTTGAGCTTTTAAGCTCAGAACTTGAATCTGTGCGTGTATCTAGCCTGGGAAGTCCTTCAGATCACTGTGCAATGCATATATGGCATCGATTGGTCCAATGTACATGTATGGCCATTTGCAAGTGAATATGAGCTCCTGAAGTGAAGATATGCACTTTTTTTAAAAAATTGTTTTTTTTTCATTCTGCGTGTCAAAACATTTCATTCTGTGTATAACTAAGTGGGAAAGTGACAAACATGAGTGAAACGTGACTATATGACTGAATGAGAGTGAATTTGTTCCTATCTCCGTTAGGAAGCGAGCTAGAGCTCTGAAACTGTGGATATACGCACTTTCAGGAAAACACGCTTTGAGCTTTTAAGCTCAGAACTTGAATCTGTGCGTGTATCTAGCCTGGGAAGTCCTTCAGATCACTGTGCAATGCATATATGGCATCGATTGGTCCAATGTACATGTATGGCCATTTGCAAGTGAATATGAGCTCCTGAAGTGAAGATATGCACTTTTTAAAAAATTGTTTTTTTTTTCATTCTGCATGTCAAAACATTTCATTCTGTGTATAACTAAGTGGGAAAGTGACAAACATGAGTGAAACGTGACTATATGACTGAATGAGAGTGAATTTGTTCCTATCTCCGTTAGGAAGCGAGCTAGAGCTCTGAAACTGTGATATACGCACTTTCATGAAAAACACGCTCCTTTGAGCTTTTAAGCTCAGAACTTGAATCTGTGCGTGTATCTAGCCTGGGAAGTCCTTCAGATCACTGTGCAATGCATATATGGCATCGATTGGTCCAATGTACGTGTATGGCCATTTGCAAGTGAATATGAGCTCCTGAAGTGAAGATATGCACTTTTTTAAAAAAATTGCTTTTTTTTCATTCTGCTTGTCAAAACATTTCATTCTGTGTATAACTAAGTGGGAAAGTGACAAACATGAGTGAAACGTGACTATATGACTGAATGAGAGTGAATTTGTTCCTATCTCCGTTAGGAAGCGAGCTAGAGCTCTGAAACTGTGGATATACGCACTTTCATGAAAAACACGCTCCTTTGAGCTTTTAAGCTCAGAACTTGAATCTGTGCGTGTATCTAGCCTGGGAAGTCCTTCAGATCACTGTGCAATGCATATATGGCATCGATTGGTCCAATGTACGTGTATGGCCATTTGCAAGTGAATATGAGCTCCTGAAGTGAAGATATGCACTTTTTTAAAAAATTTTTTTTTTTTTCATTCTGCTTGTCAAAACATTTCATTCTGTGTATAACTAAGTGGGAAAGTGACAAACATGAGTGAAACGTGACTATATGACTGAATGAGAGTGAATTTGTTCCTATCTCCGTTAGGAAGCGAGCTAGAGCTCTGAAACTGTTGATATACGCACTTTCATGAAAAACACGCTCCTTTGAGCTTTTAAGCTCAGAACTTGAATCTGTGCGTGTATCTAGCCTGGGAAGTCCTTCAGATCACTGTGCAATGCATATATGGCATCGATTGGTCCAATGTACATGTATGGCCATTTGCAAGTGAATATGAGCTCCTGAAGTGAAGATATGCACTTTTTTTAAAAAATGCTTTTTTTTTTTCATTCTGCTTGTCAAAACATTTCATTCTGTGTATAACTAAGTGGGAAAGTGACAAACATGAGTGAAATGTGACTATATGACTGAATGAGAGTGAATTTGTTCCTATCTCCGTTAGGAAGCGAGCTAGAGCTCTGAAACTGTGGATATACGCACTTTCATGAAAAAACACGCTCCTTTGAGCTTTTAAGCTCAGAACTTGAATCTGTGCGTGTATCTAGCCTGGGAAGTCCTTCAGATCACTGTGCAATGCATATATGGCATCGATTGGTCCAATGTACGTGTATGGCCATTTGCAAGTGAATATGAGCTCCTGAAGTGAAGATATGCACTTTTTTAAAAATTTTTTTTTTTTTTCATTCTGCTTGTCAAAACATTTCATTCTGTGTATAACTAAGTGGGAAAGTGACAAACATGAGTGAAACGTGACTATATGACTGAATGATTGAATTTGTTCCTATCTCCGTTAGGAAGCGAGCTAGAGCTCTGAAACTGTGGATATACGCACTTTCATGAAAAAACACGCTCCTTTGAGCTTTTAAGCTCAGAACTTGAATCTGTGCGTGTATCTAGCCTGGGAAGTCCTTCAGATCACTGTGCAATGCATATATGGCATCGATTGGTCCAATGTACGTGTATGGCCATTTGCAAGTGAATATGAGCTCCTGAAGTGAAGATATGCACTTTTTTAAAAAATTGTTTTTTTTTTTTCATTCTGCATGTCAAAACATTTCATTCTGTGTATAACTAAGTGGGAAAGTGACAAACATGAGTGAAACGTGACTATATGACTGAATGAGTGAATTTGTTCCTATCTCCGTTAGGAAGCGAGCTAGAGCTCTGAAACTGTGGCTATACGCACTTTCATGAAAAAACACGCTCCTTTGAGCTTTTAAGCTCAGAACTTGAATCTGTGCGTGTATCTAGCCTGGGAAGTCCTTCAGATCACTGTGCAATGCATATATGGCATCGATTGGTCCAAGTGTATGGCCATTTGCAAGTGAATATGAGCTCCTGAAGTGAAGATATGCACTTTTTTAAAAATTGTTTTTTTTCATTCTGCATGTCAAAACATTTCATTCTGTGTATAACTAAGTGGGAAAGTGACAAACATGAGTGAAACGTGACTATATGACTGAATGAGAGTGAATTTGTTCCTATCTCCGTTAGGAAGCGAGCTAGAGCTCTGAAACTGTGGCTATACGCACTTTCATGAAAACACGCTCCTTTGAGCTTTTAAGCTCAGAACTTGAATCTGTGCGTGTATCTAGCCTGGGAAGTCCTTCAGATCACTGTGCAATGCATATATGGCATCGTCCAATGTACATGTATGGCCATTTGCAAGTGAATATGAGCTCCTGAAGTGAAGATATGCACTTTTTTAAAAAATGCTTTTTTTTTTTCATTCTGCATGTCAAAACATTTCATTCTGTGTATAACTAAGTGGGAAAGTGACAAAAAGTGAAACGTGACTATATGACTGAATGAATGTGACTATATGACTGAATAGAGCTCTGAAATTTGTTCCTATCTCATGAAAGGAAGCTTTGAGCTTTTAAGAGAACTGAAACTGTGTGATATCTAGCCTGGGAAGTCCTTCAGATCACTGAAATGCATATATGGCATCCTTTGAGCAATTTTATGGCCATCAGAACTTGAATCTGAAGTGAAGATATGCGTGTTTTAAAAGCCTGGGAAGTCCTTCAGATCACTGCAATGGAATATGACAAACATTGGTGAAATGTGACTATATGACTGAATGGTGAATTTTTCCATCTCCGTTAGGAAGTGAATAGAGCTCTGAAACTGTTGTGAACTTTCATGAAAACACGCTCCTTTTTCAGAACTTGAATCTGTGCGTGTTTTTTTCACTGTGCAATGCATATATATGGCATCGATTGGTCAAAATGTATGGCCATTTGCAAGTGAATATGAGCTCTGAAGTGAAGATATGCACTTTTTTAAAAATTGCTTTTTTTTTCATTCTGATGTCAAAACATTTCATTCTGTGTATAACTAAGTGGGAAAGTGACAAACATGAGTGAAACGTGACTATATGACTGAATGAGAGTGAATTTGTTCCTATCTCCGTTAGGAAGCGAGCTAGAGCTCTGAAACTGTGGATATACGCACTTTCATGAAAAAAACACGCTCCTTTGAGCTTTTAAGCTCAGAACTTGAATCTGTGCGTGTATCTAGCCTGGGAAGTCCTTCAGATCACTGTGCAATGCATATATGGCATCGATTGGTCCAATGTACGTGTATGGCCATTTGCAAGTGAATATGAGCTCCTGAAGTGAAGATATGCACTTTTTTAAAAAACTTTTTTTTTTCATTCTGCATGAAAAAACATTTCATTCTGTGTATAACTAAGTGGGAAAGTGACAAACATGAGTGAAACGTGACTATATGACTGAATGAGAGTGAATTTGTTCCTATCTCCGTTAGGAAGCGAGCTAGAGCTCTGAAAACTGTTATATCGCACTTTCATGAAAAACACGCTCCTTTGAGCTTTTAAGCTCAGAACTTGAATCTGTGCGTGTATCTAGCCTGGGAAGTCCTTCAGATCACTGTGCAATGCATATATGGCATCGATTGGTCCAATGTGCATGTATGGCCATTTGCAAGTGAATATGAGCTCCTGAAGTGAAGATATGCTTTTTTAAAAATTGCTTTTTTTTTTCATTCTGCATGTCAAAACATTTCATTCTGTGTATAACTAAGTGGGAAAGTGACAAACATGAGTGAAACGTGACTATATATGACTGAATGAGTGAATTTGTTCCTATCTCCGTTAGGAAGCGAGCTAGAGCTCTGAAACTGTGGATATACGCACTTTCATGAAAAAACACGCTTTTGAGCTTAAAAGCTCAGAACTTGAATCTGTGCGTGTATCTAGCCTGGGAAGTCCTTCAGATCACTGTGCAATGCATATATGGCATCGATTGGTCCAATGTACGTGTATGGCCATTTGCAAGTGAATATGAGCTCCTGAAGTGAAGATATGCACTTTTTTTAAAAATTGCTTTTTTTTCATTCTGCATGTCAAAACATTTCAATCTGTGTATAACTAAGTGGGAAAGTGACAAACATGAGTGAAACGTGACTATATGACTGAATGAGAGTGAATTTGTTCCTATCTCCGTTAGGAAGCGAGCTAGAGCTCTGAAACTGTGGATATACGCACTTTCAGGAAAACACGCTCCTTTGAGCTTTTAAGCTCAGAACTTGAATCTGTGCGTGTATCTAGCCTGGGAAGTCCTTCAGATCACTGTGCAATGCATATATGGCATCGATTGGTCCAATGTACGTGTATGGCCATTTGCAAGTGAATATGAGCTCCTGAAGTGAAGATATGCACTTTTTTTTAAAAATTGCTTTTTTTTCATTCTGCATGTCAAAACATTTCAATCTGTGTATAACTAAGTGGGAAAGTGACAAACATGAGTGAAACGTGACTATATGACTGAATGAGAGTGAATTTGTTCCTATCTCCGTTAGGAAGCGAGCTAGAGCTCTGAAACTGTTGCTATACGCACTTTCATGAAAACACGCTCCTTTGAGCTTTTAAGCTCAGAACTTGAATCTGTGCGTGTATCTAGCCTGGGAAGTCCTTCAGATCACTGTGCAATGCATATATGGCATCGATTGGTCCAATGTGCATGCATGGCCATTTGCAAGTGAATATGAGCTCCTGAAGTGAAGATATGCACTTTTTTAAAAAATTGTTTTTTTTTTTTTCATTCTGCTTGTCAAAACATTTCATTCTGTGTATAACTAAGTGGGAAAGTGACAAACATGAGTGAAACGTGACTATATGACTGAATGAGAGTGAATTTGTTCCTATCTCCGTTAGGAAGCGAGCTAGAGCTCTGAAACTGTGGATATACGCACTTTCATGAAAAAACACGCTTCTTTGAGCTTTTAAGCTCAGAACTTGAATCTGTGCGTGTATCTAGCCTGGGAAGTCCTTCAGATCACTGTGCAATGCATATATGGCATCGATTGGTCCAATGTACATGTATGGCCATTTGCAAGTGAATATGAGCTCCTGAAGTGAAGATATGCACTTTTTTAAAAATTTTTTTTTTTTTCATTCTGCATGTCAAAAATTTTTTCATTCTGTGTATAACTAAGTGGGAAAGTGACAAACATGAGTGAAACGTGACTATATGACTGAATGAGAGTGAATTTGTTCCTATCTCCGTTAGGAAGCGAGCTAGAGCTCTGAAACTGTGGATATACACTTTCATGAAAAAACACGCTTCTTTGAGCTTTTAAGCTCAGAACTTGAATCTGTGCGTGTATCTAGCCTGGGAAGTCCTTCAGATCACTGTGCAATGCATATATGGCATCGATTGGTCCAATGTACATATGGCCATTTGCAAGTGAATATGAGCTCCTGAAGTGAAGATATGCACTTTTTTTAAAAATTGCTTTTTTTTTCATTCTGCATGTCAAAACATTTCATTCTGTATAACTAAGTGGGAAAGTGACAAACATGAGTGAAACGTGACTATATGACTGAATGAGAGTGAATTTGTTCCTATCTCCGTTAGGAAGCGAGCTAGAGCTCTGAAACTGTTGGATATACGCACTTTCATGAAAAAACACGCTTCCTTTGAGCTTTTAAGCTCAGAACTTGAATCTGTGCGTGTATCTAGCCTGGGAAGTCCTTCAGATCACTGTGCAATGCATATATGGCATCGATTGGTCCAATGTACATGTATGGCCATTTGCAAGTGAATATGAGCTCCTGAAGTGAAGATATGCACTTTTTTAAAAACTTGTTTTTTTTTTTTCATTCTGCATGTCAAAACATTTCATTCTGTGTATAACTAAGTGGGAAAGTGACAAACATGAGTGAAACGTGACTATATGACTGAATGAGAGTGAATTTGTTCCTATCTCCGTTAGGAAGCGAGCTAGAGCTCTGAAACTGTGGATATACGCACTTTCATGAAAAACACGCTCCTTTGAGCTTTTAAGCTCAGAACTTGAATCTGTGCGTGTATCTAGCCTGGGAAGTCCTTCAGATCACTGTGCAATGCATATATGGCATCGATTGGTCCAATGTACGTGTATGGCCATTTGCAAGTGAATATGAGCTCCTGAAGTGAAGATATGCACTTTTTTAAAAAAAATTTTTTTTTTTCATTCTGCTTGTCAAAACATTTCATTCTGTGTATAACTAAGTGGGAAAGTGACAAACATGAGTGAAACGTGACTATATGACTGAATGAGAGTGAATTTGTTCCTATCTCCGTTAGGAAGCGAGCTAGAGCTCTGAAACTGTGGCTATACGCACTTTCATGAAAACACGCTCCTTTGAGCTTTTAAGCTCAGAACTTGAATCTGTGCGTGTATCTAGCCTGGGAAGTCCTTCAGATCACTGTGCAATGCATATATGGCATCGATTGGTCCAATGTACGTGTATGGCCATTTGCAAGTGAATATGAGCTCCTGAAGTGAAGATATGCACTTTTTTTAAAAATTGCTTTTTTTTCATTCTGCATGTCAAAACATTTCAATCTGTGTATAACTAAGTGGGAAAGTGACAAACATGAGTGAAACGTGACTATATGACTG
Source organism: Gymnothorax javanicus (assembly GCA_029692085.1). Classification (NCBI taxonomy): domain Eukaryota; kingdom Metazoa; phylum Chordata; class Actinopteri; order Anguilliformes; family Muraenidae; genus Gymnothorax; species Gymnothorax javanicus. Next base: position 100,390 of record JAFJMP010000023.1, read on the forward strand.
AATGAGTGAATTTGTTCCTATCTCCGTTAGGAAGCGAGCTAGAGCTCTGAAACTGTGGATATACGCACTTTCATGAAAAACACGCTCCTTTGAGCTTTTAAGCTCAGAACTTGAATCTGTGCGTGTATCTAGCCTGGGAAGTCCTTCAGATCACTGTGCAATGCATATATGGCATCGATTGGTCCAATGTACGTGTATGGCCATTTGCAAGTGAATATGAGCTCCTGAAGTGAAGATATGCACTTTTTTAAAAAATTGCTTTTTTTTTCATTCTGCTTGTCAAAACATTTCATTCTGTGTATAACTAAGTGGGAAAGTGACAAACATGAGTGAAACGTGACTATATGACTGAATGAGAGTGAATTTGTTCCTATCTCCGTTAGAAGCGAGCTAGAGCTCTGAAACTGTTGATATATACGCACTTTCATGAAAAAACACGCTCCTTTGAGCTTTTAAGCTCAGAACTTGAATCTGTGCGTGTATCTAGCCTGGGAAGTCCTTCAGATCACTGTGCAATGCATATATGGCATCGATTGGTCCAATGTGTACATGTATGGCCATTTGCAAGTGAATATGAGCTCCTGAAGTGAAGATATGCACTTTTTTAAAAATTTTTTTTTTTCATTCTGCTTGTCAAAACTTTTCATTCTGTGTATAACTAAGTGGGAAAGTGACAAACATGAGTGAAACGTGACTATATGACTGAATGAGAGTGAATTTGTTCCTATCTCCGTAGGAAGCGAGCTAGAGCTCTGAAACTGTTGCTATACGCACTTTCATGAAAAAACACGCTCCTTTGAGCTTTTAAGCTCAGAACTTGAATCTGTGCGTGTATCTAGCCTGGGAAGTCCTTCAGATCACTGTGCAATGCATATATGGCATCGATTGGTCCAATGTACATGTATGGCCATTTGCAAGTGAATATGAGCTCCTGAAGTGAAGATATGCACTTTTTAAAAAATTTTTTTTTTTTTCATTCTGCATGTCAAAACATTTCATTCTGTGTATAACTAAGTGGGAAAGTGACAAACATGAGTGAAACGTGACTATATGACTGAATGAGAGTGAATTTGTTCCTATCTCCGTTAGGAAGCGAGCTAGAGCTCTGAAACTGTGGCTATACGCACTTTCATGAAAACACGCTCCTTTGAGCTTTTAAGCTCAGAACTTGAATCTGTGCGTGTATCTAGCCTGGGAAGTCCTTCAGATCACTGTGCAATGCATATATGGCATCGATTGGTCCAATGTACGTGTATGGCCATTTGCAAGTGAATATGAGCTCCTGAAGTGAAGATATGCACTTTTTTAAAAAATGCTTTTTTTTTTCATTCTGCATGTCAAAACATTTCATTCTGTGTATAACTAAGTGGGAAAGTGACAAACATGAGTGAAACGTGACTATATGACTGAATGAGAGTGAATTTGTTCCTATCTCCGTTAGGAAGCGAGCTAGAGCTCTGAAACTGTTGGATATACGCACTTTCATGAAAAAACACGCTCCTTTGAGCTTTTAAGCTCAGAACTTGAATCTGTGCGTGTATCTAGCCTGGGAAGTCCTTCAGATCACTGTGCAATGCATATATGGCATCGATTGGTCCAATGTACATGTATGGCCATTTGCAAGTGAATATGAGCTCCTGAAGTGAAGATATGCACTTTTTTAAAAAATGCTTTTTTTTTTTCATTCTGCATGTCAAAACATTTCATTCTGTGTATAACTAAGTGGGAAAGTGACAAACATGAGTGAAACGTGACTATATGACTGAATGAGAGTGAATTTGTTCCTATCTCCGTTAGGAAGCGAGCTAGAGCTCTGAAACTGTGGCTATACGCACTTTCATGAAAAAACACGCTCCTTTGAGCTTTTAAGCTCAGAACTTGAATCTGTGCGTGTATCTAGCCTGGGAAGTCCTTCAGATCACTGTGCAATGCATATATGGCATCGATTGGTCCAATGTACGTGTATGGCCATTTGCAAGTGAATATGAGCTCCTGAAGTGAAGATATGCACTTTTTAAAAAATTGCTTTTTTTTTCATTCTGCATGTCAAAACATTTCATTCTGTGTATAACTAGTGGGAAAGTGACAAACATGAGTGAAACGTGACTATATGACTGAATGAGAGTGAATTTGTTCCTATCTCCGTTAGGAAGCGAGCTAGAGCTCTGAAACTGTGGCTATACGCACTTTCATGAAAAAACACGCTCCTTTGAGCTTTTAAGCTCAGAACTTGAATCTGTGCGTGTATCTAGCCTGGGAAGTCCTTCAGATCACTGTGCAATGCATATATGGCATCGATTGGTCCAATGTACATGTATGGCCATTTGCAAGTGAATATGAGCTCCTGAAGTGAAGATATGCACTTTTTTAAAAAATTTTTTTTTTTTTCATTCTGCATGTCAAAACATTTCATTCTGTGTATAACTAAGTGGGAAAGTGACAAACATGAGTGAAACGTGACTATATGACTGAATGAGAGTGAATTTGTTCCTATCTCCGTTAGGAAGCGAGCTAGAGCTCTGAAACTGTGGCTATACGCACTTTCATGAAAACACGCTCCTTTGAGCTTTTAAGCTCAGAACTTGAATCTGTGCGTGTATCTAGCCTGGGAAGTCCTTCAGATCACTGTGCAATGCATATATGGCATCGATTGGTCCAATGTACATGTATGGCCATTTGCAAGTGAATATGAGCTCCTGAAGTGAAGATATGCACTTTTTTAAAAAATTGCTTTTTTTTTTTTCATTCTGCATGTCAAAACATTTTCATTCTGTGTATAACTAAGTGGGAAAGTGACAAACATGAGTGAAACGTGACTATATGACTGAATGAGAGTGAATTTGTTCCTATCTCCGTTAGGAAGCGAGCTAGAGCTCTGAAACTGTTGCTATACGCACTTTCATGAAAACACGCTCCTTTGAGCTTTTAAGCTCAGAACTTGAATCTGTGCGTGTATCTAGCCTGGGAAGTCCTTCAGATCACTGTGCAATGCATATATGGCATCGATTGGTCCAATGTACGTGTATGGCCATTTGCAAGTGAATATGAGCTCCTGAAGTGAAGATATGCACTTTTTTAAAAAATTGCTTTTTTTTCATTCTGCTTGTCAAAACATTTCATTCTGTGTATAACTAAGTGGGAAAGTGACAAACATGAGTGAAACGTGACTATATGACTGAATGAGAGTGAATTTGTTCCTATCTCCGTTAGGAAGCGAGCTAGAGCTCTGAAACTGTGGATATACGCACTTTCATGAAAACACGCTCCTTTGAGCTTTTAAGCTCAGAACTTGAATCTGTGCGTGTATCTAGCCTGGGAAGTCCTTCAGATCACTGTGCAATGCATATATGGCATCGATTGGTCCAATGTACGTGTATGGCCATTTGCAAGTGAATATGAGCTCCTGAAGTGAAGATATGCACTTTTTAAAAAATTGCTTTTTTTTTCATTCTGCATGTCAAAACATTTCATTCTGTGTATAACTAAGTGGGAAAGTGACAAACATGAGTGAAACGTGACTATATGACTGAATGAGAGTGAATTTGTTCCTATCTCCGTTAGGAAGCGAGCTAGAGCTCTGAAACTGTGGCTATACGCACTTTCATGAAAACACGCTCCTTTGAGCTTTTAAGCTCAGAACTTGAATCTGTGCGTGTATCTAGCCTGGGAAGTCCTTCAGATCACTGTGCAATGCATATATGGCATCGATTGGTCCAATGTACATGTATGGCCATTTGCAAGTGAATATGAGCTCCTGAAGTGAAGATATGCACTTTTTTAAAAAATGCTTTTTTTTTTTCATTCTGCATGTCAAAACATTTCATTCTGTGTATAACTAAGTGGGGGAAAGTGACAAACATGAGTGAAACGTGACTATATGACTGAATGAGATTGAATTTGTTCCTATCTCGTTAGGAAGCGAGCTAGAGCTCTGAAACTGTGGATATACGCACTTTCATGAAAAAACACGCTCCTTTGAGCTTTTAAGCTCAGAACTTGAATCTGTGCGTGTATCTAGCCTGGGAAGTCCTTCAGATCACTGTGCAATGCATATATGGCATCGATTGGTCCAATGTATGCGTGTATGGCCATTTGCAAGTGAATATGAGCTCCTGAAGTGAAGATATGCACTTTTTAAAAAATTTTTTTTTTTTTCATTCATGTCAAAACATTTCATTCTGTGTATAAACTAAGTGGGAAAGTGACAAACATGAGTGAAACGTGACTATATGACTGAATGAGAGTGAATTTGTTCCTATCTCCGTTAGGAAGCGAGCTAGAGCTCTGAAACTGTGGATATACGCACTTTCATGAAAACACGCTCCTTTGAGCTTTTAAGCTCAGAACTTGAATCTGTGCGTGTATCTAGCCTGGGAAGTCCTTCAGATCACTGTGCAATGCATATATGGCATCGATTGGTCCAATGTACGTGTATGGCCATTTGCAAGTGAATATGAGCTCCTGAAGTGAAGATATGCACTTTTTTAAAAAATTGTTTTTTTTTTTTTCATTCTGCTTGTCAAAACATTTCATTCTGTGTAAGTGGGAAAGTGGGAAAGTGACAAACATGAGTGAAACGTGACTATATGACTGAATGAGATTGAATTTGTTCCTATCTCCGCTTTTAGGAAGCGTGTATCTAGAGCTACTGAGCTCTGATTGGTCCAATGTACATGTATGGCCTTCTGACTGCTCCTTGAAAATTGATAGCTCTGAAACTTTTTTTAAGCTCAAAACTTGAATCTGTGCGTGTATGGGAGCCTGAAAAAAGTCCTTTGATCTTTTAATGCATAGAACATGATTGGTCCAATGTGTATCTAGCATTTGCAAGTGAAAGTCCTTCTGGGTGAAGATCACTGTGCAATGCATATATTAAAAATTGGTCCAATGTATGTATGGCCATTTTGAATCATTCTGAAGTGAAGATATGCACTTTTAAAAAAAACTTTTTTTTCATTCTCTGTGTCAAAACATTTCATTCTGTGTATAAGGGAAAAACAAAATATGAAAGTGACTATATGACTGAATGAGAGTGAATTTGTTCCTATTTTTAAAAGCGAGCTAGAGCTCTGAAACTTTTCTATTCTGCACTTTCATGAAAACACGCTCCTTTGAGCTTTTAAGCTCAGAACTTGAATCTGTGCGTGTATCTAGCCTGGGAAGTCCTTCAGATCACTGTGCAATGCATATATGGCATCGATTGGTCCAATGTACATGTATGGCCATTTTGCAAGAATATGAGCTCCTGAAGTGAAGATATGCACTTTTTTAAAAAATTGCTTTTTTTTTTCATTCTGCATGTCAAAACATTTCATTCTGTGTATAACTAAGTGGGAAAGTGACACAAACATGAGTGAAACGTGACTATATGACTGAATGAGAGTGAATTTGTTCCTATCTCCGTTAGGAAGCGAGCTAGAGCTCTGAAACTGTGGCTATACGCACTTTCATGAAAAAACACGCTCCTTTGAGCTTTTAAGCTCAGAACTTGAATCTGTGCGTGTATCTAGCCTGGGAAGTCCTTCAGATCACTGTGCAATGCATATATGGCATCGATTGGTCCAATGTACATGTATGGCCATTTGCAAGTGAATATGAGCTCCTGAAGTGAAGATATGCACTTTTTTAAAAAAATTGTTTTTTTTTTTTTTCATTCTGCATGTCAAAACATTTCAGTCTGTGTATAACTAAGTGGGAAAGTGACAAACATGAGTGAAACGTGACTATATGACTGAATGAGAGTGAATTTGTTCCTATCTCCGTTAGGAAGCGAGCTAGAGCTCTGAAACTGTGGATATACGCACTTTCATGAAAACACGCTCCTTTGAGCTTTTAAGCTCAGAACTTGAATCTGTGCGTGTATCTAGCCTGGGAAGTCCTTCAGATCACTGTGCAATGCATATATGGCATCGATTGGTCCAATGTGCACGTGTATGGCCATTTGCAAGTGAATATGAGCTCCTGAAGTGAAGATATGCACTTTTTTAAAAAATTGCTTTTTTTTTTTTCATTCTGCATGTCAAAACATTTCAGTCTGTGTATAACTAAGTGGGAAAGTGACAAACATGAGTGAAACGTGACTATATGACTGAATGAGAGTGAATTTGTTCCTATCTCCGTTAGGAAGCGAGCTAGAGCTCTGAAACTGTGGATATACGCACTTTCATGAAAACACGCTTCCTTTGAGCTTTTAAGCTCAGAACTTGAATCTGTGCGTGTATCTAGCCTGGGAAGTCCTTCAGATCACTGTGCAATGCATATATGGCATCGATTGGTCCAATGTACATGTATGGCCATTTGCAAGTGAATATGAGCTCCTGAAGTGAAGATATGCACTTTTTTAAAAAATTGTTTTTTTTTTTCATTCTGCATGTCAAAACATTTCATTCTGTGTATAACTAAGTGGGAAAGTGACAAACATGAGTGAAACGTGACTATATGACTGAATGAGAGTGAATTTGTTCCTATCTCCGTTAGGAAGCGAGCTAGAGCTCTGAAACTGTTGGATATACGCACTTTCATGAAAACACGCTCCTTTGAGCTTTTAAGCTCAGAACTTGAATCTGTGCGTGTATCTTAGCCTGGGAAGTCCTTCAGATCACTGTGCAATGCATATATGGCATCGATTGGTCCAATGTACATGTATGGCCATTTGCAAGTGAATATGAGCTCCTGAAGTGAAGATATGCACTTTTTTAAAAATTGCTTTTTTTTTTTTCATTCTGCATGTCAAAACATTTCATTCTGTGTATAACTAAGTGGGAAAGTGACAAACATGAGTGAAACGTGACTATATGACTGAATGAGAGTGAATTTGTTCCTATCTCCGTTAGGAAGCGAGCTAGAGCTCTGAAACTGTGGATATACGCACTTTCATGAAAAACACGCTCCTTTGAGCTTTTAAGCTCAGAACTTGAATCTGTGCGTGTATCTAGCCTGGGAAGTCCTTCAGATCACTGTGCAATGCATATATGGCATCGATTGGTCCAATGTACATGTATGGCCATTTGCAAGTGAATATGAGCTCCTGAAGTGAAGATATGCACTTTTTTTTTTTTTTTTTTTTCATTCTGCATGTCAAAACATTTCAGTCTGTGTATAACTAAGTGGGAAAGTGACAAACATGAGTGAAACGTGACTATATGACTGAATGAGAGTGAATTTGTTCCTATCTCCGTTAGGAAGCGAGCTAGAGCTCTGAAACTGTGGCTATACGCACTTTCATGAAAAAACACGCCTTTGAGCTTTTAAGCTCAGAACTTGAATCTGTGCGTGTATCTAGCCTGGGAAGTCCTTCAGATCACTGTGCAATGCATATATGGCATCGATTGGTCCAATGTACGTGTATGGCCATTTGCAAGTGAATATGAGCTCCTGAAGTGAAGATATGCACTTTTTAAAAAAAATTTTTTTTTTCATTCTGCATGTCAAAACATTTCATTCTGTGTATAACTAAGTGGGAAAGTGACAAACATGAGTGAAACGTGACTATATGACTGAATGAGATTGAATTTGTTGCTATCTCCGTAAGGAAGCGAGCTAGAGCTCTGAAACTGTGGCTATACGCACTTTCATGAAAACACGCTCCTTTGAGCTTTTAAGCTCAGAACTTGAATCTGTGCGTGTATCTAGCCTGGGAAGTCCTTCAGATCACTGTGCAATGCATATATGGCATCGATTGGTCCAATGTACGTGTATGGCCATTTGCAAGTGAATATGAGCTCCTGAAGTGAAGATATGCACTTTTTAAAAAATTGCTTTTTTTTTCATTCTGCATGTCAAAACATTTTCATTCTGTGTATAACTAAGTGGGAAAGTGACAAACATGAGTGAAACGTGACTATATGACTGAATGAGAGTGAATTTGTTCCTATCTCCGTTAGGAAGCGAGCTAGAGCTCTGAAACTGTTGCTATACGCACTTTCATGAAAACACGCTCCTTTGAGCTTTTAAGCTCAGAACTTGAATCTGTGCGTGTATCTAGCCTGGGAAGTCCTTCAGATCACTGTGCAATGCATATATGGTATCGATTGGTCCAATGTGCATGCATGGCCATTTGCAAGTGAATATGAGCTCCTGAAGTGAAGATATGCACTTTTTTTAAAAATTGCTTTTTTTTCGATCTGCTTGTCAAAACTTTTCATTCTGTGTATAACTAAGTGGGAAAGTGACAAACATGAGTGAAACGTGACTATATGACTGAATGAGAGTGAATTTGTTCCTATCTCCGTTAGGAAGCGAGCTAGAGCTCTGAAACTGTGGATATACGCACTTTCAGGAAAACACGCTTATTTGAGCTTTTAAGCTCAGAACTTGAATCTGTGCGTGTATCTAGCCTGGGAAGTCCTTCAGATCACTGTGCAATGCATATATGGCATCGATTGGTCCAATGTACATGTATGGCCATTTGCAAGTGAATATGAGCTCCTGAAGTGAAGATATGCACTTTTTTAAAAATTGCTTTTTTTTCATTCTGCTTGTCAAAACATTTCATTCTGTGTATAACTAAGTGGGAAAGTGACAAACATGAGTGAAATGTGACTATATGACTGAATGAGATTGAATTTGTTCCTATCTCCGTTAGGAAGCGAGCTAGAGCTCTGAAACTGTGGATATACGCACTTTCATGAAAAACACGCTTCTTTGAGCTTTTAAGCTCAGAACTTGAATCTGTGCGTGTATCTAGCCTGGGAAGTCCTTCAGATCACTGTGCAATGCATATATGGCATCGATTGGTCCAATGTACATGTATGGCCATTTGCAAGTGAATATGAGCTCCTGAAGTGAAGATATGCACTTTTTTAAAAATTTTTTTTTTTTTTCATTCTGCATGTCAAAACATTTTCATTCTGTGTATAACTAAGTGGGAAAGTGACAAAACATGAGTGAAACGTGACTATATGACTGAATGAGAGTGAATTTGTTCCTATCTCCGTTAGGAAGCGAGCTAGAGCTCTGAAACTGTGGCTATACGCACTTTCATGAAAACACGCTTCTTTGAGCTTTTAAGCTCAGAACTTGAATCTGTGCGTGTATCTAGCCTGGGAAGTCCTTCAGATCACTGTGCAATGCATATATGGCATCGATTGGTCCAATGTACGTGTATGGCCATTTGCAAGTGAATATGAGCTCCTGAAGTGAAGATATGCACTTTTTTAAAAAATTTTTTTTTTTTTTCATTCTGCTTGTCAAAACATTTCATTCTGTGTATAACTAAGTGGGAAAGTGACAAACATGAGTGAAACGTGACTATATGACTGAATGAGAGTGAATTTGTTCCTATCTCCGTTAGGAAGCGAGCTAGAGCTCTGAAACTGTGGCTATATACGCACTTTCATGAAAACACGCTTCCTTTGAGCTTTTAAGCTCAGAACTTGAATCTGTGCGTGTATCTAGCCTGGGAAGTCCTTCAGATCACTGTGCAATGCATATATGGCATCGATTGGTCCAATGTACGTGTATGGCCATTTGCAAGTGAATATGAGCTCCTGAAGTGAAGATATGCACTTTTTTAAAAATTGCTTTTTTTTTTTCATTCTGCATGTCAAAACATTTCAATCTGTGTATAACTAAGTGGGAAAGTGACAAACATGAGTGAAACGTGACTATATGACTGAATGAGAGTGAATTTGTTCCTATCTCCGTTAGGAAGCGAGCTAGAGCTCTGAAACTGTGGCTATACGCACTTTCATGAAAACACGCTCCTTTGAGCTTTTAAGCTCAGAACTTGAATCTGTGCGTGTATCTAGCCTGGGAAGTCCTTCAGATCACTGTGCAATGCATATATGGTATCGATTGGTCCAATGTGCATGCATGGCCATTTGCAAGTGAATATGAGCTCCTGAAGTGAAGATATGCACTTTTTTAAAAAATTGCTTTTTTTTCGTTCTGCTTGTCAAAACTTTTCATTCTGTGTATAACTCAGTGGGAAAGTGACAAACATGAGTGAAATGTGACTATATGACTGAATGAGAGTGAATTTGTTCCTATCTCCGTTAGGAAGCGAGCTAGAGCTCTGAAACTGTGGATATACGCACTTTCATGAAAACACGCTTCTTTGAGCTTTTAAGCTCAGAACTTGAATCTGTGCGTGTATCTAGCCTGGGAAGTCCTTCAGATCACTGTGCAATGCATATATGGCATCGATTGGTCCAATGTACGTGTATGGCCATTTGCAAGTGAATATGAGCTCCTGAAGTGAAGATATGCACTTTTTTAAAAAATTGCTTTTTTTTCATTCTGCATGTCAAAACATTTCAGTCTGTGTATAACTAAGTGGGAAAGTGACAAACATGAGTGAAACGTGACTATATGACTGAATGAGAGTGAATTTGTTCCTATCTCCGTTAGGAGCGAGCTAGAGCTCTGAAACTGTTGCTATACGCACTTTCATGAAAAACACGCTCCTTTGAGCTTTTAAGCTCAGAACTTGAATCTGTGCGTGTATCTAGCCTGGGAAGTCCTTCAGATCACTGTGCAATGCATATATGGCATCGATTGGTCCAATGTACGTGTATGGCCATTTGCAAGTGAATATGAGCTCCTGAAGTGAAGATATGCACTTTTTTAAAAAATTGTTTTTTTTTTTCATTCTGCTTGTCAAAACATTTCATTCTGTGTATAACTAAGTGGGAAAGTGACAAACATGAGTGAAACGTGACTATATGACTGAATGAGATTGAATTTGTTCCTATCTCCGTTAGGAAAGCGAGCTAGAGCTCTGAAACTGTGGCTATACGCACTTTCATGAAAACACGCTTCTTTGAGCTTTTAAGCTCAGAACTTGAATCTGTGCGTGTATCTAGCCTGGGAAGTCCTTCAGATCACTGTGCAATGCATATATGGCATCGATTGGTCCAATGTACGTGTATGGCCATTTGCAAGTGAATATGAGCTCCTGAAGTGAAGATATGCACTTTTTTAAAAATTGCTTTTTTTTCATTCTGCATGTCAAAACATTTCAATCTGTGTATAACTAAGTGGGAAAGTGACAAACATGAGTGAAACGTGACTATATGACTGAATGAGAGTGAATTTGTTCCTATCTCCGTTAGGAAGCGAGCTAGAGCTCTGAAACTGTTGCTATACGCACTTTCATGAAAACACGCTCCTTTGAGCTTTTAAGCTCAGAACTTGAATCTGTGCGTGTATCTTGCCTGGGAAGTCCTTCAGATCACTGTGCAATGCATATATGGTATCGATTGGTCCAATGTGCATGCATGGCCATTTGCAAGTGAATATGAGCTCCTGAGGTGAAGATATGCACTTTTTTAAAAAATTGTGTTGTTCCTATCTCCGTTAGGAAGCGAGCTAGAGCTCTGAAACTGTGGATATACGCACTTTCATGAAAACACGCTCCTTTGAGCTTTTAAGCTCAGAACTTGAATCTGTGCGTGTATCTAGCCTGGGAAGTCCTTCAGATCACTGTGCAATGCATATATGGCATCGATTGGTCCAATGTACATGTATGGCCATTTGCAAGTGAATATGAGCTCCT
>JAFJMP010000023.1:111986-146480 GCA_029692085.1 Gymnothorax javanicus
AGCTCAGAACTTGAATCTGTGCGTGTTTTTGCCTGGGAAGTCTTTCAGATCACTGTGCAAAGCATATATGGTATCTATTGGTCATTGTACATCTTTGGCCATTTGCAAGTGAATATGAGCTTCTGATGTTAAAATATGCACGTTTTTTAAAACTTGTTTTTTTTCATTCTGCATCTCAAAACAATTCATTCTGTGTATAACTAAGTGGGAAAGTGACAAACATGGAGTGAAATGTGACTATAGACTGAATGAGATTGAATTTGTTCCTATCTCCGTGAGAAGCAGGCTAGAGCTCTGAAACTGTGGATATACGACTTTTCATGGCTTACCTTCTTTTGAGCTTTTAAGCTCAGAACTTGAATCTGTGTGCGTGTATCTAGCCTGAAGATCCTTCAGATCACTGTACATGCATATATGGCATCGATTGGTCAATAACACATGTATGGCCATTTTACTGCAAGTGAATATGAGCTTCTAAAGTGAAAATATGCACTTTTTGAAAACTTGTTTTTTTTTTCATTCTGCATGTCAAAACATTTTCATTCTGTCTATAACTAAGTGGGAAAAGTGACAAACATGGTGAAATGTGACTATATATTCTGAATGAGATTGAATTTGTTCCTATCTCCGTAAGGAAGCGAGCTAGAGCTCTGATACTTTGGCTATGCGCACTTTCATGAAAACTGCGCTTCGTTGAGCTTTTAAGCTCAGAACTTGAATCTGTCGTGTATCTAGCCTGGAAGTCTTTCAGATCACTGTGCAAAAGCATATATGTTATCTATTGCTCCATTGTGCATGTTTGGCCATTTGCAAGTGAATATGAGCTTCTGATGTTAAAATATGCACTTTTTAAAAACTTATTTTTTTTTTCATTCTGCATGTCAAAACAATTCATTCTGTGTATAACTAAGTGGGAAAGTGACAAACATATGTGAAATGTGACTATATGACTGAATGAGAGTGAATTTGTTCCTTTCTCCGTTAGGAAGCGGGCTAGAACTCTGAAACTGTTGCTATCGCCCTTTCATGAAAACACACTTCTTTGAGCTTTTAAGCACAGAACTTGAATCTGTGCGTGTATCTAGCCTGGGAAGTCCTTCCAGATCACTGTGCAATGCATATCTGGCATCGATTGGTCCAATGTACATGTATGGCCATTTGCAAGTGAATATGAGCTTCTGAAGTGAAGATATGCACTTTTTAAAAAATTGCTTTTTTTTTCGTTCTGCTTGTCAAAACTTTTCATTCTGTGTATAATTCGCACGGAATGTGACAAACATGAGTGAAATGTGACTATATGACTGAATTAAAGTGAATTTGTTCCTATCTCCGTAAGGAAGCGAGCTAGAGCTCTGAAACTGTGGCTATCTTGCACTATCATGAAAACACGCTTCTTTGAGCTTTTTAAGCTCAGAACTTGAATCTGTGCGTGTATCTTGCCTGGGGAAGTTCTTCAGATCACTGTGCAATGCATATATGGCATCTATTGGTCCAATGTACATGTATGGCCATTTACAAGTGAATATGAGCTCCTGATGTGAAGATATGCACTTTTTTTTAAAATTGCTTTTTTTCTGCTTTGTCAAAACTTTTCATTCTGTGTATAATTCAGTGGGAAAGTGGCAAACATGAGTGAAATGTGACTATATGACTGAATGAGATTGAATTTGTTCCTATCTCCGTGAGGAAGCGAGCTAGAGGTCTGAAACTGTGGATATACGCACTTTCATGAAAACACGCTTCTTTGAGCTTTTAAACTCAGAACTTGAATCTGTGCGTGTATCTAGCCTGGGAAGTCCTTCAGATCACTGTGCAATGCATATTTGGCATCGATTGGTCCAATGTACATGTATGGCCATTTGCAAGTGAATATGAGCTTCTGAAGTGAAAATATGCACTTTTTTTTTGAAAACTTGTTTTTTTTTTCATTCTGCATGTCAAAACATTTCATTCTGTGTATAACTAAGTGGGAAACTGACAAACATGAGTGAAATGTGACTATATGACTGAATGAGATTGAATTTGTTCCTTTCTCCGTAAGGAAGCGAGCTAGAGCTCTGAAACTGTGGATATACGCACTTTCATGAAAACACGCTTCTTTGAGCTTTTAAGCTCAGAACTTGAATCTGTGCGTGTATCTAGCCTGGGAAATCCATCAGATCACTGTGCAATGCATATATGGCATCGATTGGTCCAATGTACATGTATGGCCATTTGCAAGTGAATATGAGCTTCTGAAGTGAAGATATGCACTTTTTTAAAAAATTGCTTTTTTTTCGTTCTGCTTGTCAAAACTTTTCATTCTGTGTATAATTCATACGGAATGTGACAAACTTGAGTGAAATGTGACTATTTGACTGAATGAGAGTGAATTTGTTCCTATCTCCGTAAGGAAGCGAGCTAGAGCTCTGAAACTGTGGCTATACGCACTATCATGAAAACACGCTTCTTTGAGCTTTTAAGCTCAGAACTTGAATCTGTGCGTGTATCTTGCCTGGGAAGTCTTTCAGATCACTGTGCAAAGCATATATGGTATCTATTGGTCCATTGTACATCTTTGGCCATTTGCAAGTGAATATGAGCTTCTGATGTTAAAATATGCACTTTTTTAAAAACTTGTTTTTTTTCATTCTGCATCTCAAAACAATTCATTCTGTGTATAACTAAGTGGGAAAGTGACAAACATGAGTGAAATGTGACTATATGACTGAATGAGATTGAATTTGTTCCTATCTCCGTAAGGAAGCGAGCTAGAGCTCTGAAACTGTGGATATACGCACTTTCATGAAAACACGCTTCTTTGAGCTTTTAAGCTCAGAACTTGAATCTGTGCGTGTATCTAGCCTGGGAAGTTCTTCAGATCACTGTGCAATGCATATATGGCATCGATTGGTCCAATGTACATGTATGGCCATTTGCAAGTGAATATGAGCTTCTGAAGTGAAAATATGCACTTTTTTAAAAACTTGTTTTTTTTTCATTCTGCATGTCAAAACATTTCATTCTGTGTATAACTAAGTGGGAAAGTGACAAACATGAGTGAAATGTGACTAAATGACTGAATGAGATTGAATTTGTTCCTTTCTCCGTAAGGAAGCGAGCTAGAGCTCTGAAACTGTGGATATACGCACTTTCATGAAAACACGCTTCTTTGAGCTTTTAAGCTCAGAACTTGAATCTGTGCGTGTATCTAGCCTGGGAAATCCTTCAGATCACTGTGCAATGCATATATGGCATCGATTGGTCCAATGTACATGTATGGCCATTTGCAAGTGAATATGAGCTTCTGATGTTAAAATATGCACTTTTTTAAAAACTTATTTTTTTTTCATTCTGCATACTTTCATTAAAACACGCTTCTTTGAGCTTTTAAGCTCAGAACTTGAATCTGTGCGTGTATCTAGCCTGGGAATTCTTTCAGATCACTGTGCAAAGCATATATGGTATCTATTGCTCCATTGTGCATGTTTGGCCATTTGCAAGTGAATATGAGCTTCTGATGTTAAAATATGCACTTTTTTAAAAACTTGTTTTTTTTTTTCATTCTGCATGTCAAAACATTTCATTCTGTGTATAACTAAGTGGGAAAGTGACAAACATGAGTGAAATGTGACTATATGACTGAATGAGAGTGAATTTGTTCCTATCTCCGTTAGGAAACGAGCTAGAGCTCTGAAACTGTGGATATACGCACTTTCATGAAAACACGCTTCTTTGATCTTTTAAGCTCAGAACTTGAATCTTTTCATGTATCTAGCCTGGGAAGTCCTTCAGATCACTGTGCAATGCATATATGGCATCGATTGGTCCAATGTACATGTATGGCCATTTGCAAGTGAATATGAGCTTCTGAAGTGAAGATATGCACTTTTTTAAAAACTTGTTTTTTTTTCATTCTGCATGTCAAAACGTTTCATTCTGTGTATAATTCATACGGAATGTGACAAACTTGAGTGAAATGTGACTATATGACTGAATGAGAGTGAATTTGTTCCTATCTCCGTAAGGAAGCGAGCTAGAGCTCTGAAACTGTGGCTATTTGCACTTTCATGAAAACACGCTTCTTTGAGCTTTTAAGCTCAGAACTTGAATCTGTGCGTGTATCTAGCCTGGGAAGTCTTTCAGATCACTGTGCAAAGCATATATGGTATCTATTGCTCCATTGTGCATGTTTGGCCATTTGCAAGTGAATATGAGCTTCTGATGTTAAAATATGCACTTTTTTAAAAACTTGTTTTTTTTTCATTCTGCATGTCAAAACATTTCATTCTGTGTATAACTTAGTGGGAAAGTGACAAACATCTGTGAAATGTGACTATATGACTGAATGAGAGTGAATTTGTTCCTATCTCCGTTAGGAAGCGAGCTAGAGCTCTGAAACTGTTGCAATACTTACTTTCATGAAAACACGCTTCTTTGAGCTTTCAAGCTCAGAACTTGAATCTGTGCGTGTATCTAGCCTGGGAAGTCCTTCAGATCACTGTGCAAAGCATATATGGTATCTATTGGTCCATTGTACATCTTTGGCCATTTGCAAGTGAATATGAGCTTCTGAAGTGAAAATATGCACTTTTTAAAAAATTGTTTTTTTTCATTCTGCATGTCAAAACAATTCATTCTGTGTATAACTAAGTGGGAAAGTGACAAACATGAGTGAAATGTGACTATATGACTGAATGAGATTGAATTTGTTCCTATCTCCGTGAGGAAGCGAGCTAGAGCTCTGAAACTGTGGATATTCGCACTTTCATGAAAACACGCTTCTTTGAGCTTTTAAGCTCAGAACTTGAATCTGTGCGTGTATCTAGCCTGGGAAGTCCTTCAGATCACTGTGCAATGCATATATGGCATCGATTGGTCCAATGTACATGTATGGCCATTTGCAAGTGAATATGAGCTTCTGAAGTGAAAATATGCACTTTTTTTGAAAAAATTGTTTTTTTTTCATTCTGCATGTCAAAACATTTCATTCTGTGTATAACTCATAGTGGGAAACTGACAAACATAGGTGAAATGTGACTATATGACTGAATGAGATTGAATTTGTTCCTTTCTCCGTAAGGGAAGCGAGCTAGAGCTCTGAAACTGTGGATATCGCACTTTCATGAAAACACGCTTCTTTTGAGCTTTTAAGCTCAGAACTTGAATCTGTGCGTGTATCTAGCCTGGGAAATCCTTCAGATCACTGTGCAATGCATATATGGCATCGATTGGTCCAATGTACATGTATGGCCATTTGCAAGTGAATATGAGCTTCTGAAGTGAAGATATGCACTTTTTTAAAATTGCTTTTTTTCATTCTGCTTGTCAAAACTTTTCATTCTGTGTATAATTCATACGGAATGTGACAAACTTAAGTGAAATGTGACTATTTGACTGAATGAGAGTGAATTTGTTCCTATCTCCGTGGGAAAGCGAGCTAGAGCTCTGAAACTGTGGCTATACGCACTTTCATGAAAACACGCTTCTTTGAGCTTTTAAGCTCAGAACTTGAATCTGTGCGTGTATCTAGCCTGGGAAGTCCTTCAGATCACTGTGCAATGCATATATGGCATCGATTGGTCCAATGTACATGTATGGCCATTTGCAAGTGAATATGAGCTTCTGAAGTGAAAATATGCACTTTTTTGAAAACTTGTTTTTTTTTTTTCTGCATATCAAAACATTTCATTCTGTGTATAACTAAGTGGGAAACTGACAAACATGAGTGAAATGTGACTATATGACTGAATGAGATTGAATTTGTTCCTTTCTCCGTAAGGAAGCGGCTAGAGCTCTGAAACTGTGGATATATCGCTTTTCATGAAAACACGCTTCTTTGAGCTTTTAAGCTCAGAACTTGAATCTGTGCGTGTATCTAGCCTGGGAAATCCTTCAGATCACTGTGCAATGCATATATGGCATCGATTGGTCCAATGTACATGTATGGCCATTTGCAAGTGAATATGAGCTTCTGAAGTGAAGATATGCACTTTTTAAAAAATTGCTTTTTTTTTTCGTTCTGCTTGTCAAAACTTTTCATTCTGTGTATAATTCATACGGAATGTGACAAACTTGAGTGAAATGTGACTATTTGACTGAATGAGAGTGAATTTGTTCCTATCTCCGTAAGGAAGCGAGCTAGAGCTCTGAAACTGTGGCTATCGCACTTTCATGAAAACACGCTTCTTTGAGCTTTTAAGCTCAGAACTTGAATCTGTGCGTGTATCTTGCCTGGGAAGTCTTTCAGATCACTGTGCAAAGCATATATGGTATCTATTGGTCCATTGTACATCTTTGGCCATTTGCAAGTGAATATGAGCTTCTGATGTTAAAATATGCACTTTTTTTTAAAACTTGTTTTTTTTCATTCTGCATCTCAAAACAATTCATTCTGTGTATAACTAAGTGGGAAAGTGACAAACATGAGTGAAATGTGACTATATGACTGAATGAGATTGAATTTGTTCCTATCTCCGTAAGGAAGCGAGCTAGAGCTCTGAAACTGTGGATATCGCACTTTCATGAAAAACACGCTTCTTTGAGCTTTTAAGCTCAGAACTTGAATCTGTGCGTGTATCTAGCCTGGGAAGTCCTTCAGATCACTGTGCAATGCATATATGGCATCGATTGGTCCAATGTACATGTATGGCCATTTGCAAGTGAATATGAGCTTCTGAAGTGAAAATATGCACTTTTTTGAAAAATTTGTTTTTTTTCATTCTGCATGTCAAAACATTTCATTCTGTGTATAACTAAGTGGGAAAGTGACAAACATGAGTGAAATGTGACTAAATGACTGAATGAGATTGAATTTGTTCCTTTCTCCGTAAGGAAGCGAGCTAGAGCTCTGAAACTGTGGATATCGCACTTTCATGAAAACACACTTCTTTTTGAGCTTTTAAGCTCAGAACTTGAATCTGTGCGTGTATCTAGCCTGGGAAAGATCCTTCAGATCACTGTGCAATGCATATATGGCATCGATTGGTCCAATGTACATGTTTTTTCATTTGCAAAACTGAATATGAGCTTCTGATGTTAAAATATGCACTTTTTAAAAACTTATTTTTTTTCATTCTGCATAAACTTTCATTAAAAAACACGCTTCTTTGAGCTTTTAAGCTCAGAACTTGAATCTGTGCGTGTATCTAGCCTGGGAAGTCTTTCAGATCACTGTGCAAAGCATATATGGTATCTATTGCTCCATTGTGCATGTTTGGCCATTTGCAAGTGAATATGAGCTTCTGATGTTAAAATATGCACTTTTTTAAAAACTTGTTTTTTTTTCATTCTGCATGTCAAAACATTTCATTCTGTGTATAACTAAGTGGGAAAGTGACAAACATGAGTGAAATGTGACTATATGACTGAATGAGAGTGAATTTGTTCCTATCTCCGTTAGGAAACGAGCTAGAGCTCTGAAACTGTGGATATACGCACTTTCATGAAAACACGCTTCTTTGATCTTTTAAGCTCAGAACTTGAATCTTTTCATGTATCTAGCCTGGGAAGTCCTTCAGATCACTGTGCAATGCATATATGGCATCGATTGGTCCAATGTACATGTATGGCCATTTGCAAGTGAATATGAGCTTCTGAAGTGAAGATATGCACTTTTTTAAAAACTTGTTTTTTTTTCATTCTGCATGTCAAAACGTTTCATTCTGTGTATAATTCATACGGAATGTGACAAACTTGAGTGAAATGTGACTATATGACTGAATGAGAGTGAATTTGTTCCTATCTCCGTAAGGAAGCGAGCTAGAGCTCTGAAACTGTGGCTATTTGCACTTTCATGAAAACACGCTTCTTTGAGCTTTTAAGCTCAGAACTTGAATCTGTGCGTGTATCTAGCCTGGGAAGTCTTTCAGATCACTGTGCAAAGCATATATGGTATCTATTGCTCCATTGTGCATGTTTGGCCATTTGCAAGTGAATATGAGCTTCTGATGTTAAAATATGCACTTTTTTAAAAACTTGTTTTTTTTTCATTCTGCATGTCAAAACATTTCATTCTGTGTATAACTTAGTGGGAAAGTGACAAACATCTGTGAAATGTGACTATATGACTGAATGAGAGTGAATTTGTTCCTATCTCCGTTAGGAAGCGAGCTAGAGCTCTGAAACTGTTGCTATACGCACTTTCATGAAAACACGCTTCTTTGAGCTTTCAAGCTCAGAACTTGAATCTGTGCGTGTATCTAGCCTGGGAAGTCCTTCAGATCACTGTGCAATGCATATATGGCATCGATTGGTCCAATGTACATGTATGGCAATTTACAAGTGAATATGAGCTCCTGAAGTGAAGATATGCACTTTTTTTAAAAATTGCTTTTTTTTCTGCATTCTGCTTGTCAAAACAGAACTTTCAAAACTTATCTATTGCTCCATTGTGTGTTGGCCATTTGCAAGTGAATATGACTTCTGATGTTAAAATATGAATTTTTTAAAACTTGAATTTTTTCATTCTGCATCTCAAAACATTTCATTCTGTGTATAACTAAGTGGGAAAGTGACAAACATGAGTGAAATGTGACTAGATGACTCTGAAACTTTGGATATCTCCGTTAGGAAGCGAGCTAGAGCTCTGAAACTGTGGATATCATTTCATGAAAACACGCTTCTTTGAGCTTTTAAGCTCAGAACTTGAATCTGTGCATGTATCTAGCCTGGGAAGTCCTTCAGATCACTGTGCAATGCATATATGGCATCGATTGGTCCAATGTACATGTATGGCCATTTGCAAGTGAATATGAGCTTCTGATGTGAAGATATGCACTTTTTTAAAAACTTGTTTTTTTTTTTTCATTCTGCATGTCAAAACTTTTCATTCTGTGTATAATTCATACGGAATGTGACAAACTTGAGTGAAATGTGACTATATGACTGAATGAGAGTGAATTTGTTCCTATCTCCGTAAGGAAGCGAGCTAGAGCTCTGAAACTGTGGCTATACGCACTTTCATGAAAACACGCTTCTTTGAGCTTTTAAGCTCAGAACTTGAATCTGTGCGTGTATCTAGCCTGGGAAGTCTTTCAGATCACTGTACAAAGCATATATGGTATCTATTGGTCCATTGTGCATGTTTGGCCATTTGAAAGTGAATATGAGCTTCTGATGTTAAAATATGCACTTTTTTAAAAACTTGTTTTTTTTTCATTCTGCATGTCAAAACATTTCATTCTGTGTATAACTAAGTGGGAAAGTGACAAACATGAGTGAAATGTGACTATATGACTGAATGAGAGTGAATTTGTTCCTATCTCCGTTAGTAAGCGAGCTAGAGCTCTGAAACTGTTGCTATTCGCACTTTCATGAAAACACGCTTCTTTGAGCTTTTAAGCTCAGAACTTGAATCTGTGCGTGTATCTAGCCTGGGAAGTCCTTCAGATCACTGTGCAATGCATATATGGCATCGATTGGTCCAATGTACATGTATGGCAATTTACAAGTGAATATGAGCTCCTGAAGTGAAGATATGCACTTTTTTTAAAAATTGCTTTTTTTTCGTTCTGCTTGTCAAAACTTTTCATTCTGTGTATAATTCATGCGGAATGTGACAAACTTGAGTGAAATGTGACTATATGACTGAATGAGAGTGAATTTGTTCCTATCTCCGTAAGGAAGCGAGCTAGAGCTCTGAAACTGTGGCTATACGCACTTTCATGAAAACACGCTTCTTTGAGCTTTTAAGCTCAGAACTTGAATCTGTGCGTGTATCTAGCCTGGGAAGTCTTTCAGATCACTGTGCAAAGCATATATGGTATCTATTGGTCCATTGTGCATGTTTGGCCATTTGCAAGTGAATATGAGCTTCTGATGTTAAAATATGCACTTTTTTAAAAAATTGTTTTTTTTTCGTTCTGCTTGTCAAAACTTTTCATTCTGTGTATAACTAAGTGGGAAAGTGGACAAACATGAGTGAAATGTGACTATATGACTGAATGAGATTGAATTTGTTCCTATCTCCGTAAGGAAGCGAGCTAGAGCTCTGAAACTGTGGATATACGCACTTTCATGAAAACACGCTTCTTTGAGCTTTTAAGCTCAGAACTTGAATCTGTTCATGTATCTAGCCTGGGAAGTCCTTCAGATCACTGTGCAATGCATATATGGCATCGATTGGTCCAATGTACATGTATGGCCATTTGCAAGTGAATATGAGCTTCTGAAGTGAAAATATGCACTTTTTTAAAAACTTGTTTTTTTTTCATTCTGCATGTCAAAACTTTTCATTCTGTGTATAATTCATACGGAATGTGACAAACATGAGTGAAATGTGACTATATGACTGAATGAGATTGAATTTGTTCCTATCTCCGTAAGGAAGCGAGCTAGAGCTCTGAAACTGTGGATATACGCACTTTCATGAAAACACTTCTTTGAGCTTTTAAGCTCAGAACTTGAATCTGTGCGTGTATATCTAGCCTGGGAAGTCCTTCAGATCACTGTGCAATGCATATATGGCATCGATTGGTCCAATGTACATGTATGGCCATTTGCAAGTGAATATGAGCTTCTGATGTTAAAATATGCACTTTTTTAAAAACTTGTTTTTTTTTCATTCTGCAAAACTTTCATTCTGTGTATAACTTAGTGGGAAAGTGACAAACATGTGTGAAATGTGACTATATGACTGAATGAGATTGAATTTGTTCTTTCCGTTAAGCTCAGAACTCTGAATCTGTGCTATAAACGCACTTTCATGAAAACACGCTTCTTTGATCTCAGAACTTGAATCTGTGCGGTAAGCCTGGGAAGTCTTTCAGATCACTGTGCAAAGCATATATGGCATCTATTGGTCCATTGTGCATGTTTGGCCATTTGCAAGTGAATATGAGCTTCTGATGTTAAAATATGCACTTTTTTAAAAAAACTTTTTTTTTTTCATTCTGCATGTCAAAACATTTCATTCTGTGTATAACTAAGTGGGAAAGTGACAAACATGAGTGAAATGTGACTATATGACTGAATGAGAGTGAATTTGTTCCTATCTCCGTTAGGAAAGCGAGCTAGAGCTCTGAAACTGTGGATATACGCACTTTCATGAAAACACGCTTCTTTGAGCTTTTAAGCTCAGAACTTGAATCTGTTCATGTATCTAGCCTGGGAAGTCCTTCAGATCACTGTGCAATGCATATATGGCATCGATTGGTCCAATGTACATGTATGGCCATTTGCAAGTGAATATGAGCTTCTGAAGTGAAGATATGCACTTTTTTAAAAACTTGTTTTTTTTCATTCTGCATGTCAAAACTTTTCATTCTGTGTATAATTCATACGGAATGTGACAAACATGAGTGAAATGTGACTATATGACTGAATGAGAGTTGAATTTGTTCCTATCTCCGTAAGGAAGCTTGAGCTAGAGCTCTGAAACTGTGGCTATACGCACTTTCATGAAAACACGCTTCTTTGAGCTTTTAAGCTCAGAACTTGAATCTGTGCGTGTATCTAGCCTGGGAAGTCTTTCAGATCACTGTGCAAAGCATATATGGTATCTATTGGTCCATTGTACATGTATGGCCATTTGCAAGTGAATATGAGCTTCTGATGTTAAAATATGCACTTTTTTAAAAACTTTTTTTTCATTCTGCATGTCAAAACATTTCATTCTGTGTATAACTAATTGGGAAAGTGACAAACATGAGTGAAATGTGACTATATGACTGAATGAGAGTGAATTTGTTCCTCCTCCGTTAGGAAGCGAGCTAGAGCTCTGAAACTGTTGATATCGCACTTTCATGAAAACACGCTTCTTTGAGCTTTTAAGCTCAGAACTTGAATCTGTGCGTGTATCTAGCCTGGGAAGTCCTTCAGATCACTGTGCAATGCATATATGGCATCGATTGGTCCAATGTACATGTATGGCCATTTGCAAGTGAATATGAGCTTCTGAAGTGAAGATATGCACTTTTTTTAAAAAATTGCTTTTTTTTTCATTCTGCTTGTCAAAACTTTTCATTCTGTGTATAATTCATACGGGGAAAGTGACAAACATGAGTGAAATGTGACTATATGACTGAATGAGATTGAATTTGTTCCTATCTCCGTAAGGAAGCGAGCTAGAGCTCTGAAACTGTGGCTATACGCACTTTCATGAAAACAGCTTCTTTGAGCTTTTAAGCTCAGAACTTGAATCTGTGCGTGTATCTAGCCTGGGAAGTCTTTCAGATCACTGTGCAATGCATATATGGTATCTATTGGTCCATTGTACATGTTTGGCCATTTGCAAGTGAATATGAGCTTCTGAAGTGAAAATATGCACTTTTTAAAAAAATTTTTTTTTTTTTTTTTTCATTCTGCATGTCAAAACTTTTCATTCTGTGTATAATTCATACGGAAAGTGACAAACATGAGTGAAATGTGACTATATGACTGAATGAGAGTGAATTTGTTCCTATCTCCGTTAGGGAAGCGAGCTAGAGCTCTGAAACTGTGGCTATACGCACTTTCATGAAAACACGCTTCTTTGAGCTTTTAAGCTCAGAACTTGAATCTGTGCGTATCTTGCCTGGGAAGTCTTTCAGATCACTGTGCAAAGCATATATGGTATCTATTGGTCCATTGTACATGTTTGGCCATTTGCAAGTGAATATGAGCTTCTGATGTTAAAATATGCACTTTTTTAAAAATTTTTTTTTTTCATTCTGCATCTCAAAACAATTCATTCTGTGTATAACTAAGTGGGAAAGTGACAAACATGAGTGAAATGTGACTATATGACTGAATGAGAGTGAATTTGTTCCTATCTCCGTTAGGAAGCGAGCTAGAGCTCTGAAACTGTGGATATACGCACTTTCATGAAAACACGCTTCTTTGAGCTTTTAAGCTCAGAACTTGAATCTGTGCGTGTATCTAGCCTGGGAAGTCCTTCAGATCACTGTGCAATGCATATATGGCATCGATTGGTCCAATGTACATGTATGGCCATTTGCAAGTGAATATGAGCTCCTGAAGTGAAAATATGCACTTTTTTTTAAAAATTGCTTTTTTTTTTTCATTCTGCATGTCAAAACTTTTCATTCTGTGTATAATTCAGTGGAAAGTGACAAACATGAGTGAAATGTGACTATATGACTGAATGAGATTGAATTTGTTCCTATCTCCGTTAGGAAGCGAGCTAGAGCTCTGAAACTGTGGATATCGCACTTTCATGAAAACACGCTTCTTTGAGCTTTTAAGCTCAGAACTTGAATCTGTGCGTGTATCTAGCCTGGGAAGTCCTTCAGATCACTGTGCAATGCATATATGGTATCTATTGGTCCAATGTACATGTTTGGCCATTTGCAAGTGAATATGAGCTTCTGAAGTTAAAATATGCACTTTTTTAAAAACTTTTTTTTTTTCATTCTGCATGTCAAAACAATTCATTCTGTGTATAACTAATACGGAAAAGTGACAAACATGAGTGAAATGTGACTATATGACTGAATGAGAGTGAATTTGTTCCTATCTCCGTAAGGAAGCGAGCTAGAGCTCTGAAACTGTGGCTATACGCACTTTCATGAAAACACGCTTCTTTGAGCTTTTAAGCTCAGAACTTGAATCTGTGCGTGTATCTTGCCTGGGAAGTCCTTCAGATCACTGTGCAAAGCATATATGGTATCTATTGGTCCATTGTACATCTTTGGCCATTTGCAAGTGAATATGAGCTTCTGATGTTAAAATATGCACTTTTTTAAAAACTTGTTTTTTTTTCATTCTGCATCTCAAAACAATTCATTCTGTGTATAACTAAGTGGGAAAGTGACAAACATGAGTGAAATGTGACTATATGACTGAATGAGATTGAATTTGTTCCTATCTCCGTAAGGAAGCGAGCTAGAGCTCTGAAACTGTGGATATACGCACTTTCATGAAAACACGCTTCTTTGAGCTTTTAAGCTCAGAACTTGAATCTGTGCGTGTATCTAGCCTGGGAAGTCCTTCAGATCACTGTGCAATGCATATATGGCATCGATTGGTCCAATGTACATGTATGGCCATTTGCAAGTGAATATGAGCTCCTGAAGTGAAGATATGCACTTTTTTAAAAAATTGCTTTTTTTTCGTTCTGCTTGTCAAAACTTTTCATTCTGTGTATAATTCAGTGGGAAAGTGACAAACATGAGTGAAATGTGACTATATGACTGAATGAGATTGAATTTGTTCCTATCTCCGTAAGGAAGCGAGCTAGAGCTCTGAAACTGTGGATATCGCACTTTCATGAAAACACGCTTCTTTGAGCTTTTAAGCTCAGAACTTGAATCTGTGCGTGTATCTAGCCTGGGAAGTCCTTCAGATCACTGTGCAATGCATATATGGCATCGATTGGTCCAATGTACATGTATGGCCATTTGCAAGTGAATATGAGCTTCTGAAGTGAAGATATGCACTTTTTTAAAAATTGCTTTTTTTTTTTTTTTTTTGTCAAAACTTTTCATTCTGTGTATAATTCATACGGAATGTGACAAACTTGAGTGAAATGTGACTATATGACTGAATGAGAGTGAATTTGTTCCTATCTCCGTAAGGAAGCGAGCTAGAGCTCTGAAACTGTGGCTATCGCACTTTCATGAAAACACGCTTCTTTGAGCTTTTAAGCTCAGAACTTGAATCTGTGCGTGTATCTTGCCTGGGAAGTCTTTCAGATCACTGTGCAAAGCATATATGGTATCTATTGGTCCATTGTACATCTTTGGCCATTTGCAAGTGAATATGAGCTTCTGATGTTAAAATATGCACTTTTTTTAAAACTTGTTTTTTTTTCATTCTGCATCTCAAAACAATTCATTCTGTGTATAACTAAGTGGGAAAGTGACAAACATGAGTGAAATGTGACTATATGACTGAATGAGATTGAATTTGTTCCTATCTCCGTAAGGAAGCGAGCTAGAGCTCTGAAACTGTGGATATACGCACTTTCATGAAAACACGCTTCTTTGAGCTTTTAAGCTCAGAACTTGAATCTGTGCGTGTATCTAGCCTGGGAAGTCCTTCAGATCACTGTGCAATGCATATATGGCATCGATTGGTCCAATGTACATGTATGGCCATTTGCAAGTGAATATGAGCTTCTGAAGTGAAAATATGCACTTTTTAAAAACTTGTTTTTTTTTCATTCTGCATGTCAAAACATTTCATTCTGTGTATAACTAAGTGGGAAAGTGACAAACATGAGTGAAATGTGACTATATGACTGAATGAGATTGAATTTGTTCCTATCTCCGTTAGGAAGCGAGCTAGAGCTCTGAAACTGTGGCTATCGCACTTTCATGAAAACACGCTTCTTTGAGCTTTTAAGCTCAGAACTTGAATCTGTGCGTGTATCTAGCCTGGGAAGTCCTTCAGATCACTGTGCAATGCATATATGGCATCGATTGGTCCATTGTACATGTTTGGCCATTTGCAAGTGAATATGAGCTTCTGATGTTAAAATATGCACTTTTTAAAAAATTGCTTTTTTTTTTTCATTCTGCATGTCAAAACATTCATTCTGTGTAAACTAAGTGGGAAAGTGACAAACATGGTGAAATGTGACTATATGACTGACAAACAATTTGTTCCTTTCTCCGTAAGGAAGCGAGAAATCTGAAACTGTGGATATGACTTTCATGAAAAAACACGCTTCTTTGAGCTTTTAAGCTCAGAACTTGAATCTGTTGTATCTAGCCTTGCATATATGGCATCGATTGGTCCAATGTACATGTATGGCCATTTGCAAGTGAATATGAGCTCTGAAACTATGGATATTTCATTCTGTGTTTTTTTTGACAAACTTGCATACTTTCATGAAAACAAACGCTTCTTTGAGCTTTTAAGCTCAGAACTTGAATCTGTGCGTGTATCTAGCCTGGGAAGTCTTTCAGATCACTGTGCAAAGCATATATGGTATCTATTGGTCCATTGTACATCTTTGGCCATTTGCAAGTGAATATGAGCTTCTGATGTTAAAATATGCACTTTTTTAAAAACTTGTTTTTTTTTTTTTTTTTGCATGTCAAAACATTTCATTCTGTGTATAACTAAGTGGGAAAGTGACAAACATGAGTGAAATGTGACTATATGACTGAATGAGATTGAATTTGTTCCTATCTCCGTTAGGAAGCGAGCTAGAGCTCTGAAACTGTGGATATACGCACTTTCATGAAAACACGCTTCTTTGAGCTTTTAAGCTCAGAACTTGAATCTGTGCGTGTATCTAGCCTGGGAAGTCCTTCAGATCACTGTGCAATGCATATATGGCATCGATTGGTCCAATGTACATGTATGGCCATTTGCAAGTGAATATGAGCTTCTGAAGTGAAGATATGCACTTTTTTAAAAATTGCTTTTTTTTCGTTCTGCTTGTCAAAACTTTTCATTCTGTGTATAACTCAGTGGGAAAGTGACAAACATGAGTGAAATGTGACTATATGACTGAATGAGAGTGAATTTGTTCCTATCTCCGTAAGGAAGCGAGCTAGAGCTCTGAAACTGTGGATATACGCACTTTCATGAAAACACGCTTCTTTGAGCTTTTAAGCTCAGAACTTGAATCTGTGCGTGTATCTAGCCTGGGAAGTCCTTCAGATCACTGTGCAATGCATATATGGCATCGATTGGTCCAATGTACATGTATGGCCATTTGCAAGTGAATATGAGCTTCTGAAGTGAAGATATGCACTTTTTTTAAAAATTGCTTTTTTTTTTCATTCTGCTTGTCAAAACTTTTCATTCTGTGTATAATTCATAGTGGGAAAGTGACAAACTTGAGTGAAATGTGACTATATGACTGAATGAGATTGAATTTGTTCCTATCTCCGTAAGGAAGCGAGCTAGAGCTCTGAAACTGTGGATATACGCACTTTCATGAAAACACGCTTCTTTGAGCTTTTAAGCTCAGAACTTGAATCTGTGCGTGTATCTTGCCTGGGAAGTCTTTCAGATCACTGTGCAAAGCATATATGGTATCTATTGGTCCATTGTACATCTTTGGCCATTTGCAAGTGAATATGAGCTTCTGATGTTAAAATATGCACTTTTTTAAAAACTTGTTTTTTTTTTTCATTCTGCATGTCAAAACAATTCATTCTGTGTATAACTAAGTGGGAAAGTGACAAACATGAGTGAAATGTGACTATATGACTGAATGAGATTGAATTTGTTCCTATCTCCGTAAGGAAGCGAGCTAGAGCTCTGAAACTGTGGATATACGCACTTTCATGAAAACACGCTTCTTTGAGCTTTTAAGCTCAGAACTTGAATCTGTGCGTGTATCTAGCCTGGAAGTCCTTCAGATCACTGTGCAATGCATATATGGCATCGATTGGTCCAATGTACATGTATGGCCATTTGCAAGTGAATATGAGCTTCTGAAGTGAAAATATGCACTTTTTTTAAAACTTGTTTTTTTTTTCATTCTGCATGTCAAAACTTTTCATTCTGTGTATAATAAGAATGAGGGAATTTGTTCAAACATGAGTGAAAACTGTGACTATATGACTGAATGAAGCTCAGAACTTGAATCTTGTTCCTATCTCCGTTGTGCAATGCATATATGGCATCGATTGCTAGAGCTTTGCTGAAACTGTGGCTTTTTCTGTGTAAAATTTGTTTTTTTTTCATGAAAACACGCTCATTCTTGAGCTTTTAAGCTCAGAATCACTGTTGCAATGAGTGCGTGTATATGGCATCGAAGATATACTTGATGATGTTTGTGTATCTAGCCTGGGAAGTCCTTCAGATCACTGTGCAATGCATATAAAAAACACAGCTTTTTTAAGCATTGGTCCATGTCAAAACATTTCATTCTGGCCATTTGCAAGTGAATATGAGCTTCCAATGTACATGTTAAAATATGCACTTTGAGAAATATGCACTTTTTTTAAAAACTTTTTTTTTCATTCTGCTGAAACTGTCAAAACAATTCATTCTGTGTATAACTAAAAGTGGGAAAACTTGACAAACTGTGCGAAATGTGACTATATGACTGAATGAGATTGAATTTCACTGTGCAATGCATATATGGCATCTAGATTGAAACTGTGGCTATTACATCATGGCCATTTCACTGTTTGAATATAGCTCTGAACTTGTGGATAATATGATGTTAAAATATTTTTTTAAAACTTTTTTTTTTTTTCACTCTGCATGTCAAAACAATTCATTCTGTGTATAACTAAGTGGGAAAATTAAAAAATGACTGAATGAATTTGTTCCTATATGAAGCGAGCTAAGTCCTTCAAATATGCACTTTGCAAAACATATTGAGCTTTTAAGCTCAGAACTTGAATCCATTTCAGATCATGTGCAAATGCATATATGGCATTTGGTCCAATGAATATGGCCATTTGAAGTGAAAAATATGATGTTAAAATATGCACTTTTTAAAAAAATTGTTTTTTCATTCTGCATGCCAAAACAATTCATTCTGTGTATAACTAAGTGGGAAAGTCAAAACTGACTATATGACATGAGAGTGAATTTGTTGTATCCGTTTCATTCTGAAACTGTGGCATGAAAACAAACTCTTTGAGCTTTTAAGCTCAGAACTTGAATCTGTTCTTGTATCTTGCCTTTTTTCAGTCCTTCAGATCACTGTGCAATGCATATATGGCATCGATTGGTCCAATGTACATGTATGGCCATTTGCAAAATATGAGCTTCTGAAGTGAAGATATGCACTTTTTAAAAATTGCTTTTTTTTTCGTTCTGCTTGTCAAAACTTTTCATTCTGTGTATAATTCATTTTTAATGTGACAAACTTGAATGAAATGTGACTATATGACTGAATGAGAGTAAATTTGTTCCTATCTCCGTAAGGAAGCGATCTAGAGCTCTGAAACTGTGGCTATACGCACTATCATGAAAACACGCTTCTTTGAGCTTTTAAGCTCAGAACTTGAATCTGTGCGTGTATCTTGCCTGGGAAGTCTTTCAGATCACTGTGCAAAGCATATATGGTATCTATTGGTCCATTGTACATCTTTGGCCATTTGCAAGTGAATATGAGCTTCTGATGTTAAAATATGCACTTTTTTAAAACTTGTTTTTTTTTCATTCTGCATGTCAAAACAATTCATTCTGTGTATAACTAAGTGGGAAAGTGACAAACATGAGTGAAATGTGACTATATGACTGAATGAGAGTGAATTTGTTCCTATCTCCGTTAGGAAGCGAGCTAGAGCTCTGAAACTGTTCCTATACTCACTTTCATGAAAAACACGCTTCTTTGAGCTTTTAAGCTCAGAACTTGAATCTGTGCGTGTATCTAGCCTGGGAAGTCCTTCAGATCACTGTGCAATGCATATATGGCATCGATTGGTCCAATGTACATGTATGGCCATTTACAAGTGAATATGAGCTCCTGAAGTGAAGATATGCACTTTTTAAAAAATTGCTTTTTTTTCGTTCTGCTTGTCAAAACTTTTCATTCTGTGTATAATTCATACGGAATGTGACAAACTTGTGTGAAATGTGACTATATGACTGAATGAGAGTGAATTTGTTCCTATCTCCGTAAGGAAGCGAGCTAGAGCTCTGAAACTGTGGCTATACGCACTTTCATGAAAACACGCTTCTTTGAGCTTTTAAGCTCAGAACTTGAATCTGTGCGTGTATCTAGCCTGGGAAGTCTTCAGATCACTGTGCAAAGCATATATGGTATCTATTGGTCCATTGTGCATCTTTGGCCATTTGCAAGTGAATATGAGCTTCTGATGTTAAAATATGCACTTTTTTAAAAAACTTGTTTTTTTTTCATTCTGCATGTCAAAACATTTCATTCTGTGTATAAATTTAGTGGGAAAGTGACAAACATGTGTGAAATGTGACTATATGACTGAATGAGAGTGAATTTGTTCCTATCTCCGTTAGGAAGCGAGCTAGAGCTCTGAAACTGTTGCTATACGCACTTTCATGAAAACACGCTTCTTTGAGCTTTTAAGCTCAGAACTTGAATCTGTGCGTGTATCTAGCCTGGGAAGTCCTTCAGATCACTGTGCAATGCATATATGGCATCGATTGGTCCAATGTACATGTATGGCAATTTACAAGTGAATATGAGCTCCTGAAGTGAAGATATGCACTTTTTTTAAAAATTGCTTTTTTTTTCGTTCTGCTTGTCAAAACTTTTCATTCTGTGTATAATTCATACGGAATGTGACAAACTTGAGTGAAATGTGACTATATGACTGAATGAGAGTGAATTTGTTCCTATCTCCGTAAGGAAAGCGAGCTAGAGCTCTGAAACTGTGGCTATCGCACTTTCATGAAAACACGCTTCTTTGAGCTTTTAAGCTCAGAACTTGAATCTGTGCGTGTATCTATCCTGGGAAGTCTTTCAGATCACTGTGCAAAGCATATATGGTATCTATTGGTCCATTGTGCATGTATGGCAATTTACAAGTGAATATGAGCTCCTGAAGTGAAGATATGCACTTTTTTAAAAAATTGCTTTTTTTTTTTTTTTTTGCTTTTCAAAACTTTTCATTCTGTGTATAATTCATACGGAATGTGACAAACTTGAGTGAAATGTGACTATATGACTGAATGAGATTGAATTTGTTCCTATCTCCGTTAGGAAGCGAGGCTAGAGCTCTGAAACTGTGGCTATACGCACTTTCATGAAAACACTCTTCTTTGAGCTTTTAAGCTCAGAACTTGAATCTGTGCGTGTATCTAGCCTGGGAAGTCTTTCAGATCACTGTGCAAAGCATATATGGTATCTATTGGTCCATTGTACATGTTTGGCCATTTGCAAGTGAATATGAGCTTCTGATGTTAAAATATGCACTTTTTTAAAAAACTTGTTTTTTTTTTCATTCTGCATCTCAAAACAATTCATTCTGTGTATAACTAAGTGGGAAAGTGACAAACATGAGTGAAATGTGACTATATGACTGAATGAGATTGAATTTGTTCCTATCTCCGTAAGGAAAGCGAGCTAGAGCTCTGAAACTGTGGATATCACGCACTTTCATGAAAACACGCTTCTTTGAGCTTTTAAGCTCAGAACTTGAATCTGTGCGTGTATCTAGCCTGGGAAGTCCTTCAGATCACTGTGCAATGCATATATGGCATCGATTGGTCCAATGTACATGTATGGCCATTTGCAAGTGAATATGAGCTTCTGAAGTGAAAATATGCACTTTTTTAAAAACTTGTTTTTTTTTTCATTCTGCATATCAAAACATTTCATTCTGTGTATAACTAAGTGGGAAAGTGACAAACATGAGTGAAATGTGACTATATGACTGAATGAGATTGAATTTGTTCCTATCTCCGTAAGGAAGCGAGCTAGAGCTCTGAAACTGTGGCTATGCGCACTTTCATGAAAACACGCTTCGTTGAGCTTTTAAGCTCAGAACTTGAATCTGTGCGTGTATCTAGCCTGGGAAGTCTTTCAGATCACTGTGCAAAGCATATATGGTATCTATTGCTCCATTGTGCATGTTTGGCCATTTGCAAGTGAATATGAGCTTCTGATGTTAAAATATGCACTTTTTTTAAAAACTTATTTTTTTTCATTCTGCATGTCAAAACAATTCATTCTGTGTATAACTAAGTGGGAAAGTGACAAACATGTGTGAAATGTGACTAAATGACTGAATAAGATTGAATTTGTTCCTTTCTCCGTAAGGAAGCGAGCTAGAGCTCTGAAACTGTGGTTATACGCACTTTCATGAAAACACGCTTCTTTGAGCTTTTAAGCTCAGAACTTGAATCTGTGCGTGTATCTAGCCTGGGAAATCCTTCAGATCACTGTGCAATGCATATATGGCATCGATTGGTCCAATGTACATGTATGGCCATTTGCAAGTGAATATGAGCTTCTGATGTTAAAATATGCACTTTTTTAAAAAATTGCTTTTTTTTCGTTCTGCTTGTCAAAACTTTTCATTCTGTGTATAATTCATTCGGAATGTGACAAACTTGAGTGAAATGTGACTATATGACTGAATGAGAGTGAATTTGTTCCTATCTCCGTAAGGAAGCGATCTAGAGCTCTGAAACTGTGGCTATACGCACTTTCATGAAAACACGCTTCTTTGAGCTTTTAAGCTCAGAACTTGAATCTGTGCGTGTATCTTGCCTGGGAAGTCTTTCAGATCACTGTGCAAAGCATATATGGTATCTATTGGTCCATTGTACATCTTTGGCCATTTGCAAGTGAATATGAGCTTCTGATGTTAAAATATGCACTTTTTTAAAAAACTTGTTTTTTTTTTTCATTCTGCATCTCAAAACAATTTATTCTGTGTATAACTAAGTGGGAAAGTGACAAACATGAGTGAAATGTGACTATATGACTGAATGAGAGTGAATTTGTTCCTATCTCCGTTACGAAGCGAGCTAGAGCTCTGAAACTGTTCCTATACTCACTTTCATGAAAACACGCTTCTTTGAGCTTTTAAGCTCAGAACTTGAATCTGTGCGTGTATCTAGCCTGGGAAGTCCTTCAGATCACTGTGCAATGCATATATGGCATCGATTGGTCCAATGTACATGTATGGCCATTTGCAAGTGAATATGAGCTCCTGAAGTGAAGATATGCACTTTTTTAAAAATTGCTTTTTTTTTCGTTCTGCTTGTCAAAACTTTTCATTCTGTGTATAATTCAATGGGAATGTGACAAACTTGAGTGAAATGTGACTATATGACTGAATGAGAGTGAATTTGTTCCTATCTCCGTAAGGAAGCGAGCTAGAGCTCTGAAACTGTGGCTATACGCACTTTCATGAAAACACGCTTCTTTGAGCTTTTAAGCTCAGAACTTGAATCTGTGCGTGTATCTTGCCTGGGAAGTCTTTCAGATCACTGTGCAAAGCATATATGGTATCTATTGGTCCATTGTGCATCTTTGGCCATTTGCAAGTGAATATGAGCTTCTGATGTTAAAATATGCACTTTTTTAAAAACTTGTTTTTTTTTTCATTCTGCATGTCAAAACATTTCATTCTGTATATAATTTAGTGGGAAAGTGACAAACATGTGTGAAATGTGACTATATGACTGAATGAGAGTGAATTTGTTCCTATCTCCGTTAGGAAGCGAGCTAGAGCTCTGAAACTGTTGCTATACGCACTTTCATGAAAACACGCTTCTTTGAGCTTTTAAGCTCAGAACTTGAATCTGTGCGTGTATCTAGCCTGGGAAGTCCTTCAGATCACTGTGCAATGCATATATGGCATCGATTGGTCCAATGTACATGTATGGCCATTTACAAGTGAATATGAGCTCCTGAAGTGAAGATATGCACTTTTTAAAAATTGCTTTTTTTTCATTCTGCTTGTCAAAACTTTTCATTCTGTGTATAATTCAATACGAATGTGACAAACTTGAGTGAAATGTGACTATATGACTGAATGAGAGTGAATTTGTTCCTATCTCCGTAAGGAAGCGAGCTAGAGCTCTGAAACTGTGGCTATACGCACTTTCATGAAAACACGCTTCTTTGAGCTTTTAAGCTCAGAACTTGAATCTGTGCGTGTATCTATCCTGGGAAGTCTTTCAGATCACTGTGCAAAGCATATATGGTATCTATTGGTCCAATGTACATGTATGGCCATTTGCAAGTGAATATGAGCTCCTGAAGTGAAGATATGCACTTTTTTAAAAAATTGCTTTTTTTTCGTTCTGCTTGTCAAAACTTTTCATTCTGTGTATAATTCATACGGAATGTGACAAACTTGAGTGAAATGTGACTATATGACTGAATGAGAGTGAATTTGTTCCTATCTCCGTAAGGAAACAAGCTAGAGCTCTGAAACTGTGGCTATACACACTTTCATGAAAACACGCTTCTTTGAGCTTTTAAGCTCAGAACTTGAATCTGTGCGTGTATCTAGCCTGGGAAGTCTTTCAGATCACTGTGCAAAGCATATATGGCATCTATTGGTCCATTGTGCATGTTTGGCCATTTGCAAGTGAATATGAGCTTCTGATGTTAAAATATGCACTTTTTTAAAAACTTTTTTTTTTTTTCATTCTGCATGTCAAAACAATTCATTCTGTGTATAACTAATTGGGAAAGTGACAAACATGAGTGAAATGTGACTATATGACTGAATGAGAGTGAATTTGTTCTTATCTCCGTTAGGAAGCGAGCTAGAGCTCTGAAACTTTGGCTATACGCACTTTCATGAAAACACGCTTCTTTGAGCTTTTAAGCTCAGAACTTGAATCTGTTCATGTATCTTGCCTGGGAAGTCCTTCAGATCACTGTGCAATGCATATATGGCATCGATTGGTCCAATGTACATGTATGGCCATTTGCAAGTGAATATGAGCTTCTGAAGTGAAGATATGCACTTTTTTAAAAATTGCTTTTTTTTTCATTCTGCTTGTCAAAACTTTTCATTCTGTGTATAATTCATTCGGAATGTGACAAACTTGAGTGAAATGTGACTATATGACTGAATGAGAGTGAATTTGTTCCTATCTCCGTAAGGAAGCGAGCTAGAGCTCTGAAACTGTGGCTATACGCACTTTAATCAAAACACGCTTCTTTGAGCTTTTTAGCTCAGAACTTGAATCTGCGCGTGTATCTAGCCTGGGAAGTCTTTCAGATCACTGTGCAAAGCATATATGGTATCTATTGCTCCATTGTGCATCTTTGGCCATTTGCAAGTGAATATGAGCTTCTGATGTTAAAATATGCACTTTTTTAAAAACTTATTTTTTTTTTCATTCTGCATGTCAAAACAATTCATTCTGTGTATAACTAAGTGGGAAAGTGACAAACATGAGTGAAATGTGACTATATGACTGAATGAGATTGAATTTGTTCCTATCTCCGTTAGGAAGCGAGCTAGAGCTCTGAAACTGTGGCTATACGCACTTTCATGAAAACACGCTTCTTTGAGCTTTTAAGCTCAGAACTTGAATCTGTGCGTGTATCTAGCCTGGGAAGTCCTTCAGATCACTGTGCAAAGCATATATGGTATCTATTGCTCCATTGTGCATCTTTGGCCATTTGCAGGTGAATATTAGCTTCTGATGTTAAAATATGCACTTTTTTTAAAAATTGCTTTTTTTTCGTTCTGCTTGTCAAAACTTTTCATTCTGTGTATAATTCATACAGAATGTGACAAACTTGTGTGAAATGTGACTATATGACTGAATGAGAGTGAATTTGTTCCTATCTCCGTAAGGAAGCGAGCTAGAGCTCTGAAACTGTGGCTATACGCACTTTCATGAAAACACGCTTCTTTGAGCTTTTAAGCTCAGAACTTGAATCTGTGCGTGTATCTAGCCTGGGAAGTCCTTCAGATCACTGTGCAATGCATATATGGTATCTGTTGGTCCATTGTGCATCTTTGGCCATTTGCAAGTGAATATGAGCTTCTGATGTTAAAATATGCACTTTTTTAAAAACTTGTTTTTTTTTCATTCTGCATGTCAAAACATTTCATTCTGTATATAACTTAGTGGGAAAGTGACAAACATGTGTGAAATGTGACTATATGACTGAATGAGAGTGAATTTGTTCCTATCTCCGTTAGGAAGCGAGCTAGAGCTCTGAAACTGTTGCTATACGCACTTTCATGAAAACACGCTTCTTTGAGCTTTCAAGCTCAGAACTTGAATCTGTGCGTGTATCTAGCCTGGGAAGTCCTTCAGATCACTGTGCAATGCATATATGGCATCGATTGGTCCAATGTACATGTATGGCAATTTACAAGTGAATATGAGCTCCTGAAGTGAAGATATGCACTTTTTTTAAAATTGCTTTTTTTTTTCATTCTGCTTGTCAAAACTTTTCATTCTGTGTATAATTCATACGGAATGTGACAAACTTGAGTGAAATGTGACTATATGACTGAATGAGAGTGAATTTGTTCCTATCTCCGTAAGGAAGCGAGCTAGAGCTCTGAAACTGTGGATATCGCACTTTCATGAAAACACGCTTCTTTGAGCTTTTAAGCTCAGAACTTGAATCTGTGCGTGTATCTAGCCTGGGAAGTCTTTCAGATCACTGTGCAAAGCATATATGGTATCTATTGGTCCATTGTGCATGTATGGCAATTTACAAGTGAATATGAGCTCCTGAAGTGAAGATATGCACTTTTTTTAAAAATTGCTTTTTTTTTCGTTCTGCTTGTCAAAACTTTTCATTCTGTGTATAATTCATAAGTGGAATGTGACAAACTTGAGTGAAATGTGACTATATGACTGAATGAGAGTGAATTTGTTCCTATCTCCGTAAGGAAGCCAGCTAGAGCTCTGAAACTGTGGCTATACGCACTTTCATGAAAACACGCTTCTTTGAGCTTTTAAGCTCAGAACTTGAATCTGTGCGTGTATCTAGCCTGGGAAGTCTTTCAGATCACTGTGCAAAGCATATATGGTATCTATTGGTCCATTGTGCATGTTTGGCCATTTGCAAGTGAATATGAGCTTCTGATGTTAAAATATGCACTTTTTTAAAAACTTATTTTTTTTTTTTTTCATTCTGCATGTCAAAACAATTCATTCTGTGTATAACTAATTGGGAAAGTGACAAACATGAGTGAAATGTGACTATATGACTGAATGAGAGTGAATTTGTTCCTATCTCCGTAAGGAAGCGAGCTAGAGCTCTGAAACTGTGGCTATACGCACTTTCATGAAAACACGCTTCTTTGAGCTTTTAAGCTCAGAACTTGAATCTGTGCGTGTATCTAGCCTGGGAAGTCCTTCAGATCACTGTGCAATGCATATATGGTATCTATTGGTCCATTGTACATCTTTGGCCATTTGCAAGTGAATATGAGCTTCTGATGTTAAAATATGCACTTTTTTAAAAACTTGTTTTTTTTTTTCATTCTGCATGTCAAAACATTTCATTCTGTGTATAATTTAGTGGGAAAGTGACAAACATGTGTGAAATGTGACTATATGACTGAATGAGAGTGAATTTGTTCCTATCTCCGTAAGGAAGCGAGCTAGAGCTCTGAAACTGTGGCTATACGCACTATCATGAAAACACGCTTCTTTGAGCTTTTAAGCTCAGAACTTGAATCTGTGCGTGTATCTTGCCTGGGAAGTCTTTCAGATCACTGTGCAAAGCATATATGGTATCTATTGGTCCATTGTACATCTTTGGCCATTTGCAAGTGAATATGAGCTTCTGATGTTAAAATATGCACTTTTTTAAAAACTTGTTTTTTTTTCATTCTGCATCTCAAAACAATTCATTCTGTGTATAACTAAGTGGGAAAGTGACAAACATGAGTGAAATGTGACTATATGACTGAATGAGAGTGAATTTGTTCCTATCTCCGTTAGGAAGCGAGCTAGAGCTCTGAAACTGTTGCTATACTCACTTTCATGAAAACACGCTTCTTTGAGCTTTCAAGCTCAGAACTTGAATCTGTGCGTGTATCTAGCCTGGGAAGTCCTTCAGATCACTGTGCAATGCATATATGGCATCGATTGGTCCAATGTACATGTATGGCAATTTACAAGTGAATATGAGCTCCTGAAGTGAAGATATGCATTTTTTTTAAAAATTGCTTTTTTTTCGTTCTGCTTGTCAAAACTTTTCATTCTGTGTATAATTCAGTGGGAAAGTGGCAAACATGAGTGAAATGTGACTATATGACTGAATGAGATTGAATTTGTTCCTATCTCCGTAAGGAAGCGAGCTAGAGCTCTGAAAATGTGGATATACGCACTTTCATGAAAACACGCTTCTTTGAGCTTTTAAGCTCAGAACTTGAATCTGTGCGTGTATCTAGCCTGGGAAGTCTTTCAGATCACTGTGCAAAGCATATATGGTATCTATTGGTCCATTGTGCATGTTTGGCCATTTGCAAGTGAATATGAGCTTCTGATGTTAAAATATGCACTTTTTTAAAAACTTATTTTTTTTTCATTCTGCATGTCAAAACAATTCATTCTGTGTATGACTAATTGGGAAAGTGAC
Source organism: Gymnothorax javanicus (assembly GCA_029692085.1). NCBI lineage: Eukaryota > Metazoa > Chordata > Actinopteri > Anguilliformes > Muraenidae > Gymnothorax > Gymnothorax javanicus. Next base: position 139,840 of record JAFJMP010000023.1, read on the forward strand.
AAACATGAGTGAAATGTGACTATATGACTGAATGAGAGTGAATTTGTTCCTATCTCCGTTAGGAAGCGAGCTAGAGCTCTGAAACTGTGGATATACTCACTTTCATGAAAACACGCTTCTTTGAGCTTTTAAGCTCAGAACTTGAATCTGTGCGTGTATTTAGCCTGGGAAGTCCTTCAGATCACTGTGCAATGCATATATGGCATCGATTGGTCCAATGTACATGTATGGCCATTTGCAAGTGAATATGAGCTCCTGAAGTGAAGATATGCACTTTTTTAAAAAATTGCTTTTTTTTCGTTCTGCTTGTCAAAACTTTTCATTCTGTGTATAATTCAGTGGGAAAGTGACAAACATGAGTGAAATGTGACTATATGACTGAATGAGATTGAATTTGTTCCTATCTCCGTAAGGAAGCGAGCTAGAGCTCTGAAACTGTGGATATACGCACTTTCATGAAAACACGCTTCTTTGAGCTTTTAAGCTCAGAACTTGAATCTGTGCGTGTATCTAGCCTGGGAAGTCCTTCAGATCACTGTGCAATGCATATATGGTATCTATTGGTCCATTGTGCATGTATGGCCATTTGCAAGTGAATATGAGCTTCTGATGTTAAAATATGCACTTTTTTAAAAATTGTTTTTTTCATTCTGCATGTCAAAACATTTCATTCTGTGTATAACTAATTGGGAAAGTGACAAACATGAGTGAAATGTGACTATATGACTGAATGAGATTGAATTTGTTCCTATCTCCGTAAGGAAGCGAGCTAGAGCTCTGAAACTGTGGCTATCGCACTTTCATGAAAACACGCTTCTTTGAGCTTTTAAGCTCAGAACTTGAATCTGTGCGTGTATCTAGCCTGGGAAGTCCTTCAGATCACTGTGCAAAGCATATATGGTATCTATTGGTCCATTGTGCATGTTTGGCCATTTGCAAGTGAATATGAGCTTCTGATGTTAAAATATGCACTTTTTAAAAAATTGTTTTTTTTTCATTCTGCATGTCAAAACATTTTCATTCTGTGTATAATTTAGTGGGAAAATGACAAACATGTGTGAAATGTGACTATATGACTGAATGAGAGTGAATTTGTTCCTATCTCCGTAAGGAAGCGAGCTAGAGCTCTGAAACTGTGGCTATACGCACTTTCATGAAAACACGCTTCTTTGAGCTTTTAAGCTCAGAACTTGAATCTGTGCGTGTATCTTGCCTGGGAAGTCCTTCAGATCACTGTGCAAAGCATATATGGTATCTATTGGTCCATTGTACATCTTTGGCCATTTGCAAGTGAATATGAGCTTCTGATGTTAAAATATGCACTTTTTAAAAAAATTGTTTTTTTTTTTCATTCTGCATCTCAAAACAATTCATTCTGTGTATAACTAAGTGGGAAAGTGACAAACATGAGTGAAATGTGACTATATGACTGAATGAGAGTGAATTTGTTCCTATCTCCGTTAGGAAGCGAGCTAGAGCTCTGAAACTGTGGATATACGCACTTTCATGAAAACACGCTTCTTTGAGCTTTTAAGCTCAGAACTTGAATCTGTGCGTGTATTTAGCCTGGGAAGTCCTTCAGATCACTGTGCAATGCATATATGGCATCGATTGGTCCAATGTACATGTATGGCAATTTGCAAGTGAATATGAGCTCCTGAAGTGAAGATATGCACTTTTTTAAAAATTGCTTTTTTTTCGTTCTGCTTGTCAAAACTTTTCATTCTGTGTATAATTCAGTGGGAAAGTGACAAACATGAGTGAAATGTGACTATATGACTGAATGAGATTGAATTTGTTCCTATCTCCGTAAGGAAGCGAGCTAGAGCTCTGAAAATGTGGATATACGCACTTTCATGAAAACACGCTTCTTTGAGCTTTTAAGCTCAGAACTTGAATCTGTGCGTGTATCTAGCCTGGGAAGTCCTTCAGATCACTGTGCAATGCATATATGGCATCGATTGGTCCAATGTACATGTATGGCCATTTGCAAGTGAATATGAGCTTCTGAAGTGAAGATATGCACTTTTTAAAAATTTTTTTTTTTTTTCGTTCTGCTTGTCAAAACTTTTCATTCTGTGTATAATTCATACGGAATGTGACAAACTTGAGTGAAATGTGACTATATGACTGAATGAGAGTGAATTTGTTCCTATCTCCGTAAGGAAGCGAGCTAGAGCTCTGAAACTGTGGCTATACGCACTTTCATGAAAACACGCTTCTTTGAGCTTTTAAGCTCAGAACTTGAATCTGTGCGTGTATCTTGCCTGGGAAGTCTTTCAGATCACTGTGCAAAGCATATATGGTATCTATTGGTCCATTGTACATCTTTGGCCATTTGCAAGTGAATATGAGCTTCTGATGTTAAAATATGCACTTTTTTGAAAACTTGTTTTTTTTTTTTCATTCTGCATCTCAAAACAATTCATTCTGTGTATAACTAAGTGGGAAAGTGACAAACATGAGTGAAATGTGACTATATGACTGAATGAGATTGAATTTGTTCCTATCTCCGTAAGGAAGCGAGCTAGAGCTCTGAAACTGTGGAAAAACGCACTTTCATGAAAACACGCTTCTTTTGAGCTTTTAAGCTCAGAACTTGAATCTGTGCGTGTATCTAGCCTGGGAAGTCCTTCAGATCACTGTGCAATGCATATATGGCATCGATTGGTCCAATGTACATGTATGGCCATTTGCAAGTGAATATGAGCTTCTGAAGTGAAAATATGCACTTTTTTGAAAACTTGTTTTTTTTCATTCTGCATCTCAAAACAATTCATTCTGTGTATAACTAAGTGGGAAAGTGACAAACATGAGTGAAATGTGACTATATGACTGAATGAGAGTGAATTTGTTCCTATCTCCGTTAGGGAAGCGAGCTAGAGCTCTGAAACTGTGGCTATACTCACTTTCATGAAAACACGCTTCTTTGAGCTTTTAAGCTCAGAACTTGAATCTGTGCGTGTATCTAGCCTGGGAAGTCCTTCAGATCACTGTGCAATGCATATATGGCATCGATTGGTCCAATGTACATGTATGGCCATTTGCAAGTGAATATGAGCTCCTGAAGTGAAGATATGCACTTTTTTTAAAAATTGCTTTTTTTTCGTTCTGCTTGTCAAAAATTTTCATTCTGTGTATAATTCAGTGGGAAAGTGGCAAACATGAGTGAAATGTGACTATATGACTGAATGAGATTGAATTTGTTCCTATCTCCGTAAGGAAGCGAGCTAGAGCTCTGAAACTGTGGATATACGCACTTTCATGAAAACACGCTTCTTTGAGCTTTTAAGCTCAGAACTTGAATCTGTGCGTGTATCTAGCCTGGGAAGTCCTTCAGATCACTGTGCAATGCATATATGGCATCGATTGGTCCAATGTACATGTATGGCCATTTGCAAGTGAATATGAGCTTCTGAAGTGAAGATATGCACTTTTTTAAAAAATTGCTTTTTTTCGTTCTGCTTGTCAAAACTTTTCATTCTGTGTATAATTCATACGGAAAGTGACAAACTTGAGTGAAATGTGACTATATGACTGAATGAGAGTGAATTTGTTCCTATCTCCGTGAGGAAGCGAGCTAGAGCTCTGAAACTGTGGCTATACGCACTTTCATGAAAACACGCTTCTTTGAGCTTTTAAGCTCAGAACTTGAATCTGTGCGTGTATCTTGCCTGGGAAGTCTTTCAGATCACTGTGCAAAGCATATATGGTATCTATTGGTCCATTGTACATCTTTGGCCATTTGCAAGTGAATATGAGCTTCTGATGTTAAAATATGCACTTTTTAAAAACTTGTTTTTTTTTTCATTCTGCATCTCAAAACAATTCATTCTGTGTATAACTAAGTGGGAAAGTGACAAACATGAGTGAAATGTGACTATATGACTGAATGAGATTGAATTTGTTCCTATCTCCGTAAGGAAGCGAGCTAGAGCTCTGAAACTGTGGAAAAAACGCACTTTCATGAAAACACGCTTCTTTGAGCTTTTAAGCTCAGAACTTGAATCTGTCGCGTGTATCTAGCCTGGGAAGTCCTTCAGATCACTGTGCAATGCATATATGGCATCGATTGGTCCAATGTACATGTATGGCCATTTGCAAGTGAATATGAGCTTCTGAAGTGAAAATATGCACTTTTTTTTAAAACTTGTTTTTTTTCATTCTGCATGTCAAAAATTTCATTCTGTGTATAACTAAGTGGGAAACTGACAAACATGAGTGAAATGTGACTATATGACTGAATGAGATTGAATTTGTTCCTATCTCCGTTAGGAAGCGAGCTAGAGCTCTGAAACTGTGGATATCGCACTTTCATGAAAACACGCTTCTTTGAGCTTTTAAGCTCAGAACTTGAATCTGTGCGTGTATCTAGCCTGGGAAGTCCTTCAGATCACTGTGCAAAAGCATATATGGTATCTATTGGTCCATTGTGCATGTTTGGCCATTTGCAAGTGAATATGAGCTTCTGATGTTAAAATATGCACTTTTTAAAAACTTATTTTTTTTTTCTTCATGTCAAAACAATTCATTCTGTGTATAACTAAGTGGGAAAGTGACAAACATGAGTGAAATGTGACTAAATGACTGAATGAGATTGAATTTGTTCCTTTCTCCGTAAGGAAGCGAGCTAGAGCTCTGAAACTGTGGATATACGCACTTTCATGAAAACACGCTTCTTTGAGCTTTTAAGCTCAGAACTTGAATCTGTGCGTGTATCTAGCCTGGGAAATCCTTCAGATCACTGTGCAATGCATATATGGCATCGATTGGTCCAATGTACATGTATGGCCATTTGCAAGTGAATATGAGCTTCTGATGTTAAAATATGCACTTTTTTAAAAACTTGTTTTTTTTTCATTCTGCATGTCAAAACTTTTCATTCTGTGTATAATTCATACGGAATGTGACAAACTTGAGTGAAATGTGACTATATGACTGAATGAGAGTGAATTTGTTCCTATCTCCGTAGGAAGCGAGCTAGAGCTCTGAAACTGTGGCTATCACGCACTTTCATGAAAACACGCTTCTTTGAGCTTTTAAGCTCAGAACTTGAATCTGTGCGTGTATCTAGCCTGGGAAGTCTTTCAGATCACTGTGCAAAAGCATATATGGTATCTATTGGTCCATTGTGCATGTTTGGCCATTTGCAAGTGAATATGAGCTTCTGATGTTAAAATATGCACTTTTTAAAAACTTTTTTTTTTTTTCATTCTGCATGTCAAAACATTTCATTCTGTGTATAACTTAGTGGGAAAGTGACAAACATCTGTGAAATGTGACTATATGACTGAATGAGAGTGAATTTGTTCCTATCTCCGTTAGGAAGCGAGCTAGAGCTCTGAAACTGTTGCTATACGAACTTTCATGAAAACACGCTTCTTTGAGCTTTCAAGCTCAGAACTTGAATCTGTGCGTGTATCTAGCCTGGGAAGTCCTTCAGATCACTGTGCAATGCATATATGGCATCGATTGGTCCAATGTACATGTATGGCAATTTAAAAGTGAATATGAGCTCCTGAAGTGAAGATATGCACTTTTTTTAAAAATTGCTTTTTTTTCGTTCTGCTTGTCAAAACTTTTCATTCTGTGTATAATTCATACGGAATGTGACAAACTTGAGTGAAATGTGACTATATGACTGAATGAGAGTGAATTTGTTCCTATCTCCGTTAGGAAGCGAGCTAGAGCTCTGAAACTGTGGATATACGCACTTTCATGAAAACACGCTTCTTTGAGCTTTTAAGCTCAGAACTTGAATCTGTCAAATGTATCTAGCCTGGGAAGTCCTTCAGATCACTGTGCAATGCATATATGGCATCGATTGGTCCAATGTACATGTATGGCCATTTGCAAGTGAATATGAGCTTCTGAAGTGAAGATATGCACTTTTTTAAAAAATTGCTTTTTTTCGTTCTGCCTGTCAAAACTTTTCATTCTGTGTATAATTCATACGGAATGTGACAAACTTGAGTGAAATGTGACTATTTGACTGAATGAGAGTGAATTTGTTCCTATCTCCGTAAGGAAGCGAGCTAGAGCTCTGAAACTGTGGCTATCAAGACTTCCATGAAAAACACACTTCTTTGAGCTTTTAAGTTCAGAACTTGAATCTGTCGTGTATCTAGCCTGGGAAATCCTTCAGATCACTGTGCAATGCATATATGGCATCGATTGGTCCAATGTACATGTATGGCCATTTGCAAGTGAATATGAGCTTCTGATGTTAAAATATGCACTTTTTTAAAAACTTTTTTTTTTTTTCATTCTGCATACTTTCATTAAAACACGCTTCTTTGAGCTTTTAAGCTCAGAACTTGAATCTGTGCGTGTATCTAGCCTGGGAAGTCTTTCAGATCACTTTTGCAAAGCATATATGGTATCTATTGCTCCATTGTGCATGTTTGGCCATTTGAAGGTGAATATGAGTTTCTGATGTTAAAATATGCACTTTTTTAAAAACTTGTTTTTTCATTCTGCATGTCAAAACAATTCATTCTGTGTATAACTAAATTGGGAAAGTGACAAACATGATTGAAATGTGACTATATGACTGAATGAGATTAGATTTGTTCCTATCTCCGTAGAAGCGAGCTAGAGCTCTGAAACTGTGGATATCGCACTTTCATGAAAACCGCTTC
>JAFJMP010000023.1:146580-209106 GCA_029692085.1 Gymnothorax javanicus
GCTCCTGAAGTGAAGATATGCACTTTTTAAAAAGTGTGCTTTTTTTTCGTTCTGCTTGTCAAAAATTTTCATTCTGTGTATAATTCAGTGGGAAAGTGGCAAACATAGGTGAAATGTGACTATATGACTGAATGAGATTAGTTTTGTTCCTATCTCCGTGAGAGCGAGCTAGAGCTCTGAAAATGTGGATATCGCACTTTCATGAAAACACGCTTCTTTTGAGCTTTAGGCTCAGAACTTGAATCTGTGCGTGTATTTAGCCTGGGAAGTCCTTCAGATCACTGTGCAATGCATATATGGCATCGAATGGTCCAATGTACATGTATGGCCATTTGCAAGTGAATATGAGCTTCTGAAGTGAAGATATGCACTTTTTTAAAAAGTGCTTTTTTTCGTTCTGCTTGTCAAAACTTTTCATTCTGTGTATAATTCATACGGAATGTGACAAACTTAGTGAAATGTGACTATATGACTGAATGAGAGTGAATTTGTTCCTATCTCCGTGAGGAAGCAGGCTAGAAACTCTGAAACTGTGGCTATCGCACTATCATGAAAACACGCTTCTTTGAGCTTTTAAGCTCAGAACTTGAATCTGTGCGTGTATCTTGCCTGGGAAGTCTTTCAGATCACTGTGCAAAGCATATATGGTATCTATTGGTCCATTGTACATCTTTGGCCATTTGCAAGTGAATATGAGCTTCTGATGTTAAAATATGCACTTTTTGAAAACTTGTTTTTTTTCATTCTGCATCTCAAAACAATTCATTCTGTGTATAACTAAGTGGGAAAAGTGACAAACATGAGTGAAATGTGACTATATGACTGAATGAGATTGAATTTGTTCCTATCTCCGTAAGGAAGCGAGCTAGAGCTCTCTGAAACTGTGGAAAAACACACTTTCATGAAAACCACGCTTCTTTTGAGCTTTTAAGCTCAGAACTTGAATCTGTGCGTGTATCTAGCCTAGGAAGTCCTTCAGATCACTGTGCAATGCATATATGGCATCGATTGGTCCAATGTACATGTATGTCCATTTGCAAGTGAATATGAGCTTCTGAAGTGAAAATATGCACTTTTTGAAAACTTGTTTTTTTCATTCTGCATGTCAAAAATTTCATTCTGTGTATAACTAAGTGGGGAAACTGACAAAACATATGAGTGAAATGTGACTATATGACTGAATGAAGTTGAATTTGTTCCTATCTCCGTAGAAAGCAGCTAGAGCTCTGGGAAACTGTGGATATCCGCACTTTCATGAAAACCGCTTAGTTGAGCTTTTAAGCTCAGAACTTGAATCTGTGCGTGTATCTAGCCTAGGATCTTTCAGATCACTGTGCAAAGCATATATAGTATCTATTGCTCCATTGTGCATGTTTGGCCATTTGCAAGTGAATATGAGCTTCTGATGTTAAAATATGCACTTTTTAAAAACTTTTTTTTCATTCTGCATGTCAAACAATTCATTCTGTGTATAACTAAGTTGGGAAAGTGACAAACATAGGTGAAATGTGACTAAATGACTGAATGAGATTGAATTTGTTCCTTTCTCCGTAAGGGAACTGAATGAGCTAGAGCTCTGAAACTGTGGATATCGCACTTTCATGAAAACCTGACGCTTCTTGGAGCTTTTTTTTTTTTCAGCTCAGAACTTGAATCTGTGCGTGTATCTAGCCTAAATCCTTCAGATCACTGTGCAATGCATATATAGCATCGATTGGTCCAATGTACATGTATGGCCATTTGCAAGTGAATATGAGCTTCTGATGTTAAAATATGCACTTTTTTTAAAACTTATTTTTTTTTTCATTCTGCATGTCAAAACTTTTCATTCTGTGTATAATTCATACGGAATGTGACAAACTTAGTGAAATGTGACTATATGACTGAATGAGGTGAATTTGTTCCTATCTTCGTAAGGGAAGCGAGCTAGAGCTCTGAAACTGTGGCTATCATTACTTTCATGAAAACAACGCTTCTTTGAGCTTTTAAGCTCAGAACTTGAATCTGTGCGTGTATCTAGCCTGGAAGTCTTTCAGATCACTGTACAAAGCATATATAGTATCTATTATCCATTGTGCATGTTTGGCCATTTGCAAGTGAATATGAGCTTCTGATGTTAAAATATGCACTTTTTTAAAAACTTGTTTTTTTTTCATTCTGCATGTCAAAACATTTCATTCTGTGTATAACTTAGTGGGAAAGTGACAAACATCTGTGAAATGTGACTATATGACTGAATAAAGTGAATTTGTTCCTATCTCCGTTAGGAAGCGAGCTAGAGCTCTGAAACTGTTGCTATCTGAACTTTCATGAAAACACGCTTCTTTGAGCTTTCAAGCTCAGAACTTGAATCTGTGCGTGTATCTAGCCTGGGAAGTCCTTCAGATCACTGTGCAATGCATATATGGCATCGATTGGTCCAATGTACATGTATGGCAATTTAAAAAGTGAATATGAGCTCCTGAAGTGAATATGCACTTTTTTAAAAAGTGCTTTTTATTCGTTCTGCTTGTCAAAACTTTTCATTCTGTGTATAATTCATACGGAATGTGACAAACTTAGTGAAATGTGACTATATGACTGAATGAAATTGAATTTGTTCCTATCTCCGTAAGAAGCGAGCTTGAGCTCTGAAACTGTGGATATCGCACTTTCATGAAAACACGCTTCTTTGAGCTTTTAAGCTCAGAACTTGAATCTGTGCGTGTATCTAGCTTGGGAAGTCCTTCAGATCACTGTGCAATGCATATATAGCATCGATTGGTCCAATGTACATGTATGGCCATTTGCAAGTGAATATGAGCTTCTGAAGTGAAGATATGCACTTTTTTTAAAAAATTGCTTTTTTCGTTCTGCCTGTCAAAACTTTTCATTCTGTGTATAATTCATACGGAATGTGACAAACTTAGTGAAATGTGACTATTTGACTGAATGAGTGAATTTGTTCCCTATCTCCGTAGGAAGCGAGCTAGAGCTCTGAAACTGTGGCTATCACGCACTTCCATGAAAACACGCTTCTTTGAGCTTTTAAGTTCAGAACTTGAATCTGTCGTGTATCTAGCCTGGGAAATCCTTCAGATCACTGTGCAATGCATATATGGCATCGATTGGTCCAATGTACATGTATGGCCATTTGCAAGTGAATATGAGCTTCTGATGTTAAAATATGCACTTTTTTAAAAACTTTTTTTTTTTTTCTGCATACTTTCATTAAAACCACGCTTCTTTGAGCTTTTAAGCTCAGAACTTGAATCTGTGCGTGTATCTAGCCTGGGAAGTCTTTCAGATCACTTTGCAAAAGCATATATGGTATCTATTGCTCCATTGTGCATGTTTGGCCATTTGAAGGTGAATATGAGTTTCTGATGTTAAAATATGCACTTTTTTAAAAACTTGTTTTTTTTTCATTCTGCATGTCAAAACAATTCATTCTGTGTATAACTAAGTGGGAAAGTGACAAACATAGGTGAAATGTGACTATATGACTGAATGAGATTGAATTTGTTCCCTATCTCCGTAGAGGCAGGCTAAACTCTGGGAAACTGTGGATATCGCACTTTCATGAAAACCACGCTTCTTGGAACTTTTAAGCTCAGAACTTGAATCTGTGCGTGTATCTAGCCTAAAATCCTTCAGATCACTGTGCAATGCATATATGGCATCGATTGGTCCAATGTACATGTATGGCCATTTTACAAGTGAATATAGACTTCTGATGTTAAAATATATACTTTTTAAAACTTATTTTTTCATTCTGCATACTTTCATTAAAACACGCTTCTTTGAGCTTTAAAGCTCAGAACTTGAATCTTTTCATGTATCTAGCCTGGGAAGTCCTTCAGATCACTGTGCAATGCATATATGGCATCGATTTGTCCAATGTACATGTATGGCCATTTGCAAAGTGAATATGTGTTTCTGAAGTGAAGATATGCACTTTTTGAAAACTTGTTTTTTTCATTCTGCATGTCAAAACTTTTCATTCTGTGTATAATTCATCTGGAATGTGACAAACTTGAGTGAAATGTGACTATATGACTGAATGAGAGTGAATTTGTTCCTATCTCCGTAAGGAAGCGAGCTAGAGCTCTGAAACTGTGGCTATACGTACTTTCATGAAAACACGCTTCTTTGAGCTTTTAAGCTCAGAACTTGAATCTTTTCATGTATCTAGCCTGGGAAGTCCTTCAGATCACTGTGCAATGCATATATGGCATCGATTTGTCCAATGTACATGTATGGCCATTTGCAAGTGAATATGTGTTTCTGAAGTGAAGATATGCACTTTTTTGAAAACTTGTTTTTTTTTCATTCTGCATGTCAAAACTTTTCATTCTGTGTATAATTCATACGGAATGTGACAAACTTGAGTGAAATGTGACTATATGACTGAATGAGAGTGAATTTGTTCCTATCTCCGTAAGGAAGCGAGCTAGAGCTCTGAAACTGTGGCTATCGTGCTTTCATGAAAACCGCGCTTCTTTGAGCTTTTAAGCTCAGAACTTGAATCTGTGCGTGTATCTAGCCTGGGAAGTCTTTCAGATCACTGTGCAAAAGCATATATAGTATCTATTGCTCCATTGTGCATGTTTGGCCATTTGCAAGTGAATATGAGCTTCTGATGTTAAAATATGCACTTTTTAAAAACTTGTTTTTTTCATTCTGCATGTCAAAACATTTCATTCTGTGTATAACTTAGTGGGAAAGTGACAAACATCTGTGAAATGTGACTATATGACTGAATGAAGTGAATTTGTTCTATCTCCGTTTGGAAGCGAGCTAGAGCTCTGAAACTGTTGCTATCTGAACTTTCATGAAAACCTGCGCTTCTTTGAGCTTTCAGAAGCTCAGAACTTGAATCTGTGCGTGTATCTAGCCTGGGAAGTCCTTCAGATCACTGTGCAATGCATATATGGCATCGATTGGTCCAATGTACATGTATGGCAATTTAAAAGTGAATATGAGCTCCTGAAGTGAAGATATGCACTTTTTTTAAAAATTGCTTTTTTTTCTTCTGCTTGTCAAAACTTTTCATTCTGTGTATAATTCATACGGAATGTGACAAACTTAGTGAAATGTGACTATATGACTGAATGAGAGTGAATTTGTTCCTATCTCCGTAGGAAGCGAGCTTGAGCTCTGAAACTGTGGATATACGCACTTTCATGAAAACACGCTTCTTTGAGCTTTTAAGCTCAGAACTTGAATCTGTGCGTGTATCTAGCCTGGGAAGTCCTTCAGATCACTGTTCAATGCATATATGGCATCGATTGGTCCAATGTACATGTATGGCCATTTGCAAGTGAATATGAGCTTCTGAAGTGAAGATATGCACTTTTTTTAAAAATTGCTTTTTTTTCGTTCTACCTGTCAAAACTTTTCATTCTGTGTATAATTCATACGAATGTGACAAACTTAGTGAAATGTGACTATTTGACTGAATAGAAGTGAATTTGTTCCTATCTCCGTAAGAAGCCCAGCTAGAGCTCTGAAACTGTGGCTATCGCACTATCATGAAAACACGCTTCTTTGAGCTTTTAAGCTCAGAACTTGAATCTGTGCGTGTATCTTGCCTGGGAAGTCTTTCAGATCACTGTGCAAAGCATATATGGTATCTATTGGTCCATTGTACATCTTTGGCCATTTGCAAGTGAATATGAGCTTCTGATGTTAAAATATGCACTTTTTAAAAACTTGTTTTTTTTCATTCTGCATCTCAAAACAATTCATTCTGTGTATAACTAAGTGGGAAAGTGACAAACATAGTGAAATGTGACTATATGACTGAATGAGATTGAATTTGTTCCTATCTCCGTAAGGAAGCGAGCTAGAGCTCTGAAACTGTGGATAAACGCACTTTCATGAAAACACGCTTCTTTGAGCTTTTAAGCTCAGAACTTGAATCTGTGCGTGTATCTAGCCTGGGAAGTCTTTCAGATCACTGTGCAATGCATATATGGCATCGATTGGTCCAATGTACATGTATGGCCATTTGCAAGTGAATATGAGCTTCTGAAGTGAAAATATGCACTTTTTTGAAAACTTGTTTTTTTTTCATTCTGCATGTCAAAACATTTCATTCTGTGTATAAGTAAGTGGGAAAGTGACAAACATGAGTGAAATGTGACTAAATGACTGAATGAGATTGAATTTGTTCCTTTCTCCGTAAGGAAGCGAGCTAGAGCTCTGAAACTGTGGATATACGCACTTTCATGAAAACACGCTTCATTGAGCTTTTAAGTTAAGAACTTGAATCTGTGCGTGTATCTAGCCTGGGAAATCCTTCAGATCACTGTGCAATGCATATATGGCATCGATTGGTCCAATGTACATGTATGGCCATTTGCAAGTGAATATGAGCTTCTGATGTTAAAATATGCACTTTTTTAAAAACTTTTTTTTTTTCATTCTGCATACTTTCATTAAAACACGCTTCTTTGAGCTTTTAAGCTCAGAACTTGAATCTGTGCGTGTATCTAGCCTGGGAAGTCTTTCAGATCACTTTGCAAAGCATATATGGTATCTATTGCTCCATTGTGCATGTTTGGCCATTTGAAGGTGAATATGAGCTTCTGATGTTAAAATATGCACTTTTTTAAAAACTTGTTTTTTTTTCATTCTGCATGTCAAAACAATTAATTCTGTGTATAACTAAGTGGGAAAGTGACAAACATGAGTGAAATGTGACTATATGACTGAATGAGATTGAATTTGTTCCTATCTCCGTAAGGAAGCGAGCTAGAGCTCTGAAACTGTGGATATACGCACTTTCATGAAAACACGCTTCTTGGAGCTTTTAAGCTCAGAACTTGAATCTGTGCGTGTATCTAGCCTGGGAAATCCTTCAGATCACTGTGCAATGCATATATGGCATCGATTGGTCCAATGTACATGTATGGCCATTTGCAAGTGAATATGAGCTTCTGAAGTGAAGATATGCACTTTTTAAAAAATTGCTTTTTTTTTTCGTTCTGCTTGTCAAAACTTTTCATTCTGTGTATAATTCATCACGGATGTGACAAACTTAGTGAAATGTGACTATTTGACTGAATGAGAGTGAATTTGTTCCTATCTCCGTAAGGAAGCGAGCTTGAGCTCTGAAACTGTGGCTATCTTTGAGCTTTAAGCACTATCATGAAAACAAAATGCTTCTTTGAGCTTTTAAGCTCAGAACTTGAATCTGTCGTGTATCTTGCCTAAGGAAGTCTTTCAGATCACTGTGCAAAAGCATATATAAATGGTATCTATTGGTGCATTGTACATCTTTGGCCATTTGCAAGTGAATATGAGCTTCTGATATTAAAATATGCACTTTTTTAAAAACTTGTTTTTTTTTCATTCTGCATCTCAAAACAATTCATTCTGTGTATAACTAAGTGGGAAAGTGACAAACATAGGTGAAATGTGACTATATGACTGAATGAGATTGAATTTGTTCCTATCTCCGTAAGGAAGCGAGCTAGAGCTCTGAAACTGTGGCTATACGCACTTTCATGAAAACACGCTTCTTTGAGCTTTTAAGCTCAGAACTTGAATCAGTGCATATATCTTGCTTGGGAAGTCTTTCAGATCACTGTGCAAAGCATATATGGCATCGATTGGTCCATTGTACATCTTTGGCCATTTGCAAGTGAATATGAGCTTCTGATGTTAAAATATGCACTTTTTTAAAAACTTTTTTTTTTTTTCATTCTGCATCTCAAAACAATTCATTCTGTGTATAACTAAGTGGGAAAGTGACAAACATAGTGAAATGTGACTATATGACTGAATGAAGTGAATTTGTTCCTATCTCCGTTCTGAGCGAGCTACAGCTCTGAAACTGTTGCTATACTCACTTTCATGAAAACCACTTCTTTGAGCTTTCAAGCTCAGAACTTGAATCTGTCGTGTATCTAGCCTGGGAAGTCTTTCAGATCACTGTGCAATGCATATATGGCATCGATTGGTCCAATGTACATGTATGGCAATTTACAAGTGAATATGAGCTCCTGAAGTGAAGATATGCACTTTTTTAAAAAATTGCTTTTTTTTTCGTTCTGCTTTTCAAAACTTTTCATTCTGTGTATAATTCATACGGAATGTGACAAACTTGAGTGAAATGTGACTAAATGACTGAATGAGAATGAATTTGTTCCTATCTCCGTAAGGAAGCGAGCTAGAGCTCTAAAACTGTGGCTATCACGCACTTTCATGAAAACCACCTTCTTTGAGCTTTTAAGCTCAGAATTTGAATCTCTGCGTGTATCTAGCCTGGGAAGTCTTTCAGATCACTGTGCAAAGCATATATGGTATCTATTGGTCCATTGTGCATCTTTGGCCATTTGCAAGTGAATATGAGCTTCTGATGTTAAAATATGCACTTTTTAAAAAACTTGTTTTTTTTTTCATTCTGCATGTCAAAACATTTCATTCTGTATATAATTTAGTGGGAAAGTGACAAACATGTGTGAAATTTGACTATATGACTGAATGAGAGTGAATTTGTTCCTATCTCCGTTAGGAAGCTAGCTAGAGCTCTGAAACTGTTGCTATACGCACTTTCATGAAAACACGCTTCTTTGAGCTTTCGAGCTCAGAACTTGAATCTGTGCGTGTATCTTGCCTGGGAAGTCCTTCAGATCACTGTGCAATGCATATATGGCATCGATTGGTCCAATATACATGTATGGCAATTTACAAGTGAATATGAGCTCCTGAAGTGAAGATATGCACTTTTTTAAAAAATTGCTTTTTTTCGTTCTGCTTGTCAAAACTTTTCATTCTGTGTATAATTCATACGGAATGTGACAAACTTGAGTGAAATGTGACTATATGACTGAATGAGAGTGAATTTGTTCCTATGTCCGTAAGGGAAGCAAGCTAGAGCTCTGAAACTGTGGCTATACGCACTTTCATGAAAACACAACTTCTTTTGAGCTTTTAAGCTCAGAACTTGAATCTGTGCGTGTATCTATCCTGGGAAGTCTTTCAGATCACTGTGCAAAGCATATATGGTATCTATTAAGTCCATTGTGCATGTATGGCAATTTACAAGTGAATATAGCTCCTGAAGTGAAGATATGCACTTTTTAAAAAATTGCTTTTTTTAGTTCTGCTTGTCAAAACTTTTCATTCTGTGTATAATTCATACGGAATGTGACAAACTTGAGTGAAATGTGACTATATGACTGAATGAGAGTGAATTTGTTCCAATCTCCGTAAGGAAGCGAGCTAGAGCTCTGAAACTGTGGCTATACGCACTTTCATGAAAACACGCTTCTTTGAGCTTTTAAGCTCAGAACTTGAATCTGTGCGTGTATCTATCCTGGGAAGTCTTTCAGATCACTGTGCAAAGCATATATGGTATCTATTGGTGCATTGTGCATGTATGGCAATTTACAAGTGAATATGAGCTCCTGAAGTGAAGATATGCACTTTTTTTAAAATTAAGCTTGTTAAAACTTTTCATTCTGTGTATAATTCATACGGAATGTGACAAACTTAATGAAATGTGACTATATGACTGAATGAGAGTGAATTTGTTCCATTCTCCGTAAGGAAGCGAGCTAGAGCTCTGAAACTGTGGCTATTTTCATGAAAACCTCTTTGAGCTTTTAAGCTCAGAACTTGAATGTGCGTGTATCTATCCTGGGAAGTCTTTCAGATCACTGTGCAAAGCATATATGGTATCTATTGGTGCATTGTGCATGTATGGCAATTTACAAGTGAATATGAGCTCCTGAAGTGAAGATATGCACTTTTTTAAAAAATTGCTTTTTTTTCGTTCTGCTTGTCAAAACTTTTCATTCTGTGTATAATTCATACGGAATGTGACAAACTTGAGTGAAATGTGACTATATGACTGAATAAGAGTGAATTTGTTCCTATGTCCGTAAGGAAGCGAGCTAGAGCTCTGAAACTGTGGCTATACGCACTTTCATGAAAACACGCTTCTTTGAGCTTTTAAGCTCAGAACTTGAATCTGTTCATGTATCTTGCCTGGGATTCTCACTGTGCAATGCATATATGGTATCTATTGGTCCATTGTCTTTACAAGTGAATATGAGCTTCTGATGTGAAAATATGCACTTTTTAAAAATTTGTTTTTTCATTCTACATATCAAAACAATTCATTCTGTGTATAATTATAGGGAAATTGAAATGTGACTATATGACAATAAGCATGCATGGGCTCTGAAACTGTGGATAAAGAAAACCAGCTTCTTTGAGCTTTAAGCTCATATGAGCTTTCAGATCACTGTGCAAAGCATATATATCTATTGGTCCATGTACATCTTTGGCCATTTTGAGCTTCTGAAAAATATGCACTTTTTTAAAAACTTGTTTTTCATTTTTCATTCTCAAAACTTTTCATTCTGTGTATAATTCATTTCATGAAAACCGCTTCATTGAATGTGACAAACTGTAATTAAATGTGACTATATGACTGAATATATGGCATCGAATTTGTTCCTATCTTTGTAGTGAATATGAGCTAGAGCTCTGAAACTGTTTTTTTTTAAAAACTATCAAGCTTAGCATTTTCATGAAAAGAGCTCTGAAACTGTGGCTATCGCTTCTTTGAGCTTTTAAGCTCAGAACTTGAATCTGTGCGTGTATCTAGCCTGGGAAGTCTTTCAGATCACTGTGCAAAAGCATATATGGTATCTATTGGTCCATTGTGCATGTTTGGCCATTTGCAAGTGAATATGAGCTTCTGATGTTAAAATATGCACTTTTTTAAAAACTTGTTTTTTTTTCATTCTGCATGTCAAAACAATTCATTCTGTGTATAACTAATTGGGAAAGTGACAAACATAGTGAAATGTGACTATATGACTGAATGAGATTGAATTTGTTCTTATCTCCGTTAGGAAGCGAGCTAAACTCTGAAACTGTGGATATACGCACTTTCATGAAAACACGCTTCTTTTGAGCTTTTAAGCTCAGAACTTGAATCTGTTCATGTATCTTGCCTGGGAAGTCCTTCAGATCACTGTGCAATGCATATATGGCATCGATTGGTCCAATGTACATGTATGGCCATTTGCAAGTGAATATGAGCTTCTGAAGTGAAGATATGCACTTTTTTAAAAAACTTTTTTTCGTTCTGCTTCTCAAAACTTTTTTTTTTTTCTCATTCTGTGTATAATTCATGGGGAATGTGACAAACTTAAGTGAAATGTGACTATATGACTGAATGAGAGTGAATTTGTTCCTATCTCCGTAAGGAAGCGAGCTAGAGCTCTGAAACTGTGGCTATCATTCTGCACTATCATGAAAACAAACTTCTTTGAGCTTTTAAGCTCAGAACTTGAATCTGTGCGTGTATCTTGCCTGGGAAGTCTTTCAGATCACTGTGCAAAGCATATATGGTATCTATTGGTCCATTGTACATCTTTGGCCATTTGCAAGTGAATATGAGCTTCTGATGTTAAAATATGCACTTTTTTAAAAACTTGTTTTTTTTTCATTCTGCATCTCAAAACAATTCATTCTGTGTATAACTAAGTGGGAAAGTGACAAACATAGGTGAAATGTGACTATATGACTGAATGAGAGTGAATTTGTTCCTATCTCCGTTACGAAGCGAGCTACAGCTCTGAAACTGTTGCTATACTCACTTTCATGAAAACACGCTTCTTTGAGCTTTCAAGCTCAGAACTTGAATCTGTGCGTGTATCTAGCCTGGGAAGTCTTTCAGATCACTGTGCAATGCATATATGGCATCGATTGGTCCAATGTACATGTATGGCCATTTGCAAGTGAATATGAGCTTCTGAAGTGAAGATATGCACTTTTTTTAAAACTTGTTTTTTTTTATTCTGCTTTTCAAAACTTTTCATTCTGTGTATAATTCATACGGAATGTGACAAACTTGAGTGAAATGTGACTAAATGACTGAATGAGAATGAATTTGTTCCTATCTCCGTAAGGAAGCGAGCTAGAGCTCTAAAACTGTGGCTATACGCACTTTCATGAAAACACGCTTCTTTGAGCTTTTAAGCTCAGAACTTGAATCTGTGCGTGTATCTAGCCTGGGAAGTCTTTCAGATCACTGTGCAAAGCATATATGGTATCTATTGGTCCATTGTGCATCTTTGGCCATTTGCAAGTGAATATGAGCTTCTGATGTTAAAATATGCACTTTTTTAAAAACTTGTTTTTTTTTTCATTCTGCATGTCAAAACATTTCATTCTGTATATAATTTAGTGGGAAAGTGACAAACATGTGTGAAATGTGACTATATGACTGAATGAGAGTGAATTTGTTCCTATCTCCGTTAGGAAGCTAGCTAGAGCTCTGAAACTGTTGCTATACGCACTTTCATGAAAACACGCTTCTTTGAGCTTTCGAGCTCAGAACTTGAATCTGTGCGTGTATCTTGCCTGGGAAGTCCTTCAGATCACTGTGCAATGCATATATGGCATCGATTGGTCCAATATACATGTATGGCAATTTACAAGTGAATATGAGCTCTGATGTGAAAATATGAACTTTTTAAAAATTTTTTTTTCATTCTGCAAAAAACTTTTCATTCTGTTATAATTCATTCTGACAAACTTCTCAAACTATTTCATGAATGAGTGTTTAATTCTCGTTCTGAAGCTTAGAATCTGAAACTGTTGCTATGACAAATGTATCTGGCCTGGGAAGTCTTTCAGATTGAAATATATGGCATCGATTGGTCCAGCTGTATGAATTGTGGCAATTTACAAGTAATGACTCCTAAGTGAAGATATGCACTTTTAAAAATTGCTTTTTTTTTCTGTTTTCATTCTGTTAATTCCGTATATGACTGAATGAATTCATTTGTTCCTATCTCCGTGGAACGGAACTCTTTAAACTGTGGCTATGTATTTCATAAAGCTGAATTGTAGTTTTTAAGCTTGAACTCCTCTCCTGCCATCTTTGGCGAACAATCTCTGTACCAAAGTATATATTCTAAAACATTGTGCATTTTTTGATTTGCTCAGAACTATGCACTTTTTTCAAAATTATTTTTTTTGGGAGTGCTTTCAAACTTCATTCTGTATAATTCATGTGTGATATATGAAATCTATATGACTGAATAAAAGTGAATTTGTTCCTATGTCCGTAAGGAATATAGAGCTTCTGAAACTAAAATATGCACTTTTTCATGAAAACACGTTTTTTTTTTTTAAGCTCATTCTGTATGTTCAATCTTTTTTTAAATTCTTTTCAGATCACTGTGCACAAACATTGGTGAAATGTATGTCTATATGACTGAATATGAGCTCTAGAATTTGTTCCATCACTGTTAAAGTAATTAAGCTTTTTTTTTTACGTGAATATGCTAGAAAACTTTTTCATTCTGTGTAAATTTTCATGTGGCAAACTATGAAATGTGACTATATGACTGAATGAGTGAATTTGTTCCATTCTCCGTAAAAAGCAGAGCTAGAGCTCTTTAACTGCTACTTGAATGAAGCCAACTTGAATTCTATCCTGGGAAGTCTTTCAGATCACTGTGCAAAGCTATATAGGTATCTATTGGTGCATTGTGCATGTATGGCCCATTTACAAGTGAATATGAGCTCCTGAAGTGAAAATATGCACTTTTTTAAAAAATTTTTTTTTTCATTCTGCATGTCAAAACTTTTCATTCTGTGTATAATTCATACGGAATGTGACAAACATGAGTGAAATGTGACTATATGACTGAATGAGAGTGAATTTGTTCCATTCTCCGTAGGAAGCGAGCTAGAGCTCTGAAACTGTGGCTATTCACTTTCATGAAAACACGCTTCTTTGAGCTTTTAAGCTCAGAACTTGAATCTGTTCATGTATCTTGCCTGGGAAGTCCTTCAGATCACTGTGCAATGCATATATGGTATCTATTGGTCCAATGTACATGTATGGCCATTTACAAGTGAATATGAGCTTCTGAAGTGAAGATATGCACTTTTTTAAAAAATTGCTTTTTTTTCGTTCTGCTTATCAAAACTTTTCATTCTGTGTATAATTCATACGGAATGTGACAAACTTGAGTGAAATGTGACTATATGACTGAATGAGAGTGAATTTGTTCCAATCTCCGTAAGGAAGCAGGCTAGAGCTCTGAAACTGTGGCTATACACTTTCATGAAAACACGCTTCTTTGAGCTTTTAAGCTCAGAACTTGAATCTGTGCGTGTATCTTGCCTGGGAAGTCTTTCAGATCACTGTGCAAAGCATATATGGTATCTATTGGTCCATTGTACATCTTTGGCCATTTGCAAGTGAATATGAGCTTCTGATGTTAAAATATGCACTTTTTTAAAAATTGTTTTTTTTTATTCTGCATCTCAAAACAATTCATTCTGTGTATAATTCAGTGGGAAAGTGACAAACATGTTGAAATGTGACTATATGACTATGAATTTGATATCTCCGTTAGGAAGCAAGCTAAATTTGTTCCATGAAAACACTTCTTTTGAGCTCCGTTAGAACTTGAATCTGAGCTAGGGAAACAAACTGTTGCTGTGCTCATATCATGAAAATATACATTTCTTCTTTGAGCTTTCAAGCTCAAAAATTGCTTTTTTTTTCGCTCTCTTTTCATTCTGTGTATCATAGCCTGTGACAAACTTAGAAAATGTGACTATTCAATGATCACTTGTTTTTCAATCAATGCATATATTTCATGCAATCGATTGGTCCCATTGAATCTGTGGTCTATCCTGCATCATTTACAATGGTATCTATTGGTCCATTGTGCTCTCTGCAATTTACTAAAATATGCACTTTTTAAAAACTTGTTTTTTTCGTTCTGCATGTCAAAACTTTTCATTCTGTGTATAATTCATCTGAAATGGACAAATATGTGAAATGTGACTATATGACTGAATGAGCCATTTGTTCTATGTCCGTTAGGAAGCTAAAATAGAGCTCTGAAACTGTTACTATCATTCTACACTTTCATGAAAACACGCTTCTTTGAGCTTTGTTCTCAGAACTTGAGACTCTGTGCGTGTATCTTGCCTGGGAAGTCCTTCAGATCTAAAATTCATATATGGCATCTATTGGTCATTGTACATGTATGGCAATTTACAAGTGAATATGAGCTCCTGAAGTGAAAATATGCACTTTTTAAAATTGCTTTTTTTTTTTCTGCTTCTCAAAACTTTTCATTCTGTGTATAATTCATAATGGAATGTGACAAACTAAATGTGACTATATGACTGAATGAGTGAATTTGTTCCATTCTCCGTAAGGAAGCGAGGCTAGAGCTCTGAAACTGTGCAATTTCATGAAAACACGCTTCTTTGAGCTTTTAAGCTCAGAACTTGAATCTCGTGTATCTAGCCTGGGAAGTCTTTCAGATCACTGTGCAAAGCATATATGGTATCTATTGGCCATTGTGCATGTTTGGCCATTTGCAAGTGAATATGAGCTTCTGAAGTGAAAATATGCACTTTTTTAAAAACGTATTTTTTTTCATTCTGCATGTCAAAACATTTCATTCTGTGTATAAATAAGTGGGAAAGTGACAAACATAGACAAATGTGACTATATGACTGAATGAGACAATTTGTTCCTATTCTCCGTGGAAGCGAGCTAGAGCTCTGAAACTTGGCTATAATCTTTCATGAAATCCGTTCTTTTGAGCTTTTAAGCTCAGAACTTGAATCTGTTCATGTATCTATCCTTTTATCCTTCAGATCACTGTGCAATGCATATATGGCATCGATTAGGTGCAATGTACATGTATGGCTTTTTAAGTGAATATGAGCTCCTGAAGTGAAAATATGCACTTTTTTAAAAAATTGCTTTTTTTTAAATTCTGCTTGTCAAAACTTTTCATTCTGTGTATAATTCATACGGAATTGACAAACTTGAGTGAAATGTGCTTTTAATTTGTTCCAATCTCAGAACTTCTGAAACTGTGGCTATGTATCTAAAAACACGCAAACTCTTTGGCTTTTTTAGCTCTTTCAGTGCGTGTATCTTGCCTGGGGACTTTTCTGTGCAAAAGCATATATGGTATCTATTGGTCCATTGTACATCTTTGGCCATTTGCAAGTGAATATGAGCTTCTGATGTTAAAATATGCACTTTTTTAAAAACTTTTTTTTTTTCATTCTGCATCTCAAAACAATTCATTCTGTGTATAACTAAGTGGGAAAGTGACAAACATGAGTGAAATGTGACTATATGACTGAATGAGAGTGAATTTGTTCCTATCTCCGTTACGAAGCGAGCTACAGCTCTGAAACTGTTGATATACTCACTTTCATGAAAACCACGCTTCTTTGAGCTTTTAAGCTCAGAACTTGAATCTGTTCATCTAGCCTGGGAAGTCCTTCAGATCACTGTGCAATGCATATATGGCATCGATTGGTCCAATGTACATGTATGGCAATTTACAAGTGAATATGACTTCTGAAGTGAAGATATGCACTTTTTAAAACTTGTTTTTTTTTTCGTTCTGCTTGTCAAAACTTTTCATTCTGTGTATAATTCAGTGGGAAAGTGGCAAATTGGAGTGAAATGTGACTATATGACTGAATGAGATTGAATTTGTTCCTATCTCCGTAAGGAAGCTTCTAGAGCTCTGAAACTGTGGATATCGCACTTTCATGAAAACACGCTTTTTGAACTTTTAAGCTCAGAACTTGAATCTGTCTGTGTGTATCTTGCCTGGGAAGTCTTTCATCACTGTGCAATAATATCATAGCATCTATTGGTCCAAACATCTTTGGCCATTTGCAAAGTGAAAATGTCTTCTGATATTAAAATATGCACTTTTTAAAAACTTGTTTTTTTTTTTTCATTCTGCATATCAAAACATTTCATTCTGTGTATAACTAAAGTGGGAAACTGACAAACATGAGTGAAATGTGACTATATGACTGAATGAAGATTGAATTTGTTCTCTCTCCGTTAGGAAGCGAGCTAGAGCTCTGAAACTGTGGCTTTAATTCATGAAAACCACGCTTCTTTGAGCTTTTAAGCTCAGAACTTGAATCTGTGCGTGTATCTAGCCTGGGAAGTCTTTCAGATCACTGTTCAAAGCATATATGGTATCTATTGCTCCATTGTGCATCTTTGGCCATTTGCAAGTGAATATGAGCTTCTGATGTTAAAATATGCAATTTTTAAAAACTTATTTTTTTTTTTCATTCTGCATGTCAAAACAATTCATTCTGTGTATAACTAAGTGGGAAAAGTGACAAACATGAGTGAAATGTGACTATATGACTGAATGAGAGTGAATTTGTTCCTTTCTCCGTTAGGGAATGCAGGCTAGAGCTCTGAAACTGTGGATATTTTTTTTTCATTCTGCACTTTCATGGAAACACGCTTCTTTGAGCTTTTAAGCTCAGAACTTGAATCTGTTCATGTATCTTCCTGGAAGTCCTTCAGATCACTGTGCAATGCATATATGGCATCGATTGGTCCAATGTACATGTATGGCCTTTTGCAAGTGAATATGAGCTTCTGAAGTGAAGATATGCACTTTTTAAAAATTGCTTTTTTTCGTTCTGCTTGTCAAAACTTTTTTCATTCTGTGTATAATTCATACGGAATGTGACAAACTTGAGTGAAATGTCACTATGAATGAGAGTGAATTTGTTTCTATCTCCGTAAGGAAGCGAGCTAGAGCTCTGAAACTGTGGCTATACGCACTTTAATCAAAACACACTTCTTTGAGCTTTTTAAAGCTCAGAACTTGAATCTGTCGTGTATCTAGCCTGGGAAGTCTTTCAGATCACTGTGCAAAGCATATATGGTATCTATTGCTCCATTGTGCATCTTTGGCCATTTGCAAGTGAATATGAGCTTCTTATGTTAAAATATGCAATTTTATAAAAACTTGTTTTTTTTTTCATTCTGCTTCTCAAAACTTTTCATTCTGTGTATAACTCGGTGGGAAAGTGGCAAACATGAGTGAAATGTGAATATATGACTGAATGAGATGGAATTTGTTCCTTTCTCCGTAAGGAAGCGAGCTAGAGCTCTGAAACTGTGGATATACGCACTTTCATGAAAACACGCTTCTTTGAGCTTTTAAGCTCAGAACTTGAATCTGTGCGTGTATCTAGCCTGGGAAGTCCTTCAGATCACTGTGCAATGTATATATGGCATCGATTGGTCCAATGTACATGTATGGCCATTTGCAAGTGAATATGAGCTTCTGAAGTGAAGATATGCACTTTTTTAAAAAATTGCTTTTTTTTCGTTCTGCTTGTCAAAACTTTTCATTCTGTGTATAATTCATACGGAATGTGACAAACTTTTGTGAAATGTGACTATATGACTGAATGAGAGTGAATTTGTTCCTATCTCCGTAAGAAGCGTGCTAGAGCTCTGAAACTGTGGCTATACGCACTTTCATGAAAACACACTTCTTTGAGCTTTTAAGCTCAGAACTTGAATCTGTGCGTGTATCTAGGCGGGGAAGTCTTTCAGATCACTGTGCAAAGCATATATGGTATCTATTGGTCCATTGTGCATCTTTGGCCATTTGCAAGTGAATATGAGCTTCTGATGTTAGAATATGCACTTTTTTAAAAACTTGTTTTTTTTTTTCATTCTGCATGTCAAAACATTTCATTCTGTATATAACTTAGTGGGAATGTGACAAACATGTGTGAAATGTGACTATATGACTGAATGAGAGTGAATTTGTTCCTATCTCCGTTAGGAAGCGAGCTAGAGCTCTGAAACTGTTGCTATACGCACTTTCATGAAAACACGCTTCTTTGAGCTTTTAAGCTCAGAACTTGAATCTGTGCGTGTATCTAGCCTGGGAAGTCTTTCAGATCACTGTGCAAAGCATATATGGTATCTATTGGTCCATTGTGCATGTATGGCAATTTACAAGTGAATATGAGCTCCTGAAGTGAAGATATGCACTTTTTTAAAAAATTGCTTTTTTTTCGTTCTGCTTGTCAAAACTTTTCATTCTGTGTATAATTCATACGGAATGTGACAAACTTGAGTGAAATGTGACTATATGACTGAATGAGAGTGAATTTGTTCCTATCTCCGTAAGGAAGCGAGCTAGAGCTCTGAAACTGTGGCTATACGCACTTTCATGAAAACACGATTCTTTGAGCTTTTAAGCTCAGAACTTGAATCTGTGCGTGTATCTAGCCTGGGAAGTCTTTCAGATCACTGTGCAATGCATATATGGCATCGATTGGTCCAATGTACATGTATGGCAATTTACAAGTGAATATGAGCTCCTGAAGTGAAGATATGCACTTTTTTAAAAAATTGCTTTTTTTTTTGTTCTGCTTGTCAAAACTTTTCATTCTGTGTATAATTCATAGGGAATGTGACAAACTTGAGTGAAATGTGACTAAATGACTGAATGAGAGTGAATTTGTTCCTATCTCCGTAAGGAAGCGAGCTAGAGCTCTAAAACTGTGGCTATACGCACTTTCATGAAAACACGCTTCTTTGAGCTTTTAAGCTCAGAATTTGAATCTGTGCGTGTATCTAGCCTGGGAAGTCTTTCAGATCACTGTGCAAAGCATATATGGTATCTATTGCTCCATTGTGCATCTTTGGCCATTTGCAAGTGAATATGAGCTTCTGATGTTAAAATATGCACTTTTTTAAAAACTTTTTTTTTTTTTCATTCTGCATGTCAAAACATTTCATTCTGTATATAATTTAGTGGGAAAGTGACAAACATGAGTGAAATGTGACTATATGACTGAATGAGAGTGAATTTGTTCCTATCTCCGTAAGGAAGCGAGCTAGAGCTCTGAACTGTGGCTATCGACTTTCATGAAAACACGCTTCTTTGAGCTTTTAAGCTCAGAAGCTGAATCTGTGCGTGTATCTAGCCTGGGAAGTCTTTCAGATCACTTTGCAATGCATATATGGCATCGATTGGTCCAATATACATGTATGGCAATTTACAAGTGAAAATGAGCTCCTGAAGTGAAGATATGCACTTTTTTAAAAAATTGCTTTTTTTTTCGTTCTGCTTGTCAAAACTTTTCATTCTGTGTATAATTCATAGGGAATGTGACAAACTTGAGTGAAATGTGACTAAATGACTGAATGAGAGTGAATTTGTTCCTATCTCCGTAAGGAAGCGAGCTAGAGCTCTAAAAGTGTGGCTATACGCACTTTCATGAAAACACGCTTCTTTGAGCTTTTAAGCTCAGAATTTGAATCTGTGCGTGTATCTAGCCTGGGAAGTCTTTCAGATCACTGTGCAAAGCATATATGGTATCTATTGCTCCATTGTGCATCTTTGGCCATTTGCAAGTGAATATGAGCTTCTGATGTTAAAATATGCACTTTTTTAAAAACTTGTTTTTTTTTCATTCTGCTTGTCAAAACATTTCATTCTGTATATAATTTAGTGGGAAAGTGACAAACATGTGTGAAATGTGACTATATGACTGAATGAGAGTGAATTTGTTCCTATCTCCTTTAGGAAGCGAGCTAGAGCTCTGAAACTGTTGCTATACGCACTTTCATGAAAACATGCTTCTTTGAGCTTTCGAGCTCAGAACTTGAATCTGTGCGTGTATCTAGCCTGGGAAGTCCTTCAGATCACTGTGCAAAGCATATATGGTATCTATTTCTCCATTGTGCATGTTTGGCCATTTGCAAGTGAATATGAGCTTCTGATGTTCAAATATGCACTTTTTTAAAAACTTTTTTTTTTTTCATTCTGCATGTCAAAACAATTCATTCTGTGTATAACTAATTGGGAAAGTCACAAACATGAATGAAATGTGACTATATGACTGAATGAGAGTGAATTTGTTCTTATCTCCGTTAGGAAGCGAGCTAGAGCTCTGAAACTTTGGCTAAACGCACTTTCATGAAAACACGCTTCTTTGAGCTTTCAAGCTCAGAACTTGAATCTGTGCGTGTATCTTGCCTGGGAAGTCTTTCAGATCACTGTGCAAAGCATATATGGCATCGATTGGTCCATTGTACATCTTTGGCCATTTGCAAGTGAATATGAGCTTCTGAAGTGAAGATATGCACTTTTTTTAAAAATTGCTTTTTTTTCATTCTGCATTTCAAAACAATTCATTCTGTGTATAACTAAGTGGGAAAGTGACAAACATGAGTGAAATGTGACTATATGACTGAGAGAGAGTGAATTTGTTCCTATCTCCGTTAGGAAGCGAGCTAGAGCTCTGAAACTGTGGATATACGCACTTTCATGAAAACATGCTTCTTTGAGCTTTTAAGCTCAGAACTTGAATCTGTGCGTGTATCTTGCCTGGGAAGTCTTTCAGATCACTGTGCAAAGCATATATGGTATCTATTGGTCCATTGTGCATCTTTGGCCATTTGCAAGTGAATATGAGCTTCTGATGTTAAAATATGCACTTTTTTTTAAAACCCTTTTTTTTTCTGCATGTCAAAAATTTTCATTCTGTGTATAACTCAGTGGGAAGTGGCAAATATGAGTTGTGACTATATGACTGAATGAGATTGAATTTGTTCCTATCGCCGTAAGGAAGCGAGCTAGAGCTCTGAAACTGTGGATATAATGCACTTTCATGAAAACATGCTTCTTTGAGCTTTTAAGCTCAGAACTTGAATCTGTGATCTAGCCTGGGAAGTCCTTCAGATCACTGTGCAATGCATATATGGCATCGATTGGTCCAATGTACATGTATGGCCATTTGCAAGTGAAAATGTGCTTCTGAAGTGAAAATATGCACTTTTTTGAAAACTTGTTTTTTTTTCATTCTGCATATCAAAACAATTCATTCTGTGTATAAGTAAGTGGGAAACTGACAAACATGAGTGAAATGTGACTATATGACTGAATGCAGTGAATTTGTTCCTCTCTCCGTTAGGGAAGCAATGCTAGAGCTCTGAAACTGTGGCTATACTCACTTGTTCATGAAAACACGCTTCTTTGAGCTTTTAAGCTCAGAACTTGAATCTGTGCGTGTATCTAGCCTGGGAAGTCTTTCAGATCACTTTTCAAGGCATGTATGGTATCTATTGCTCCATTGTGCATCTTTGGCCATTTGCAAGTGAATATGAGCTTCTGATGTTAAAATATGCACTTTTTTAAAAACTTTTTTTTTTTTCATTCTGCATGTCAAAACAATTCATTCTGTGTATAACTAAGTGGGAAAGTTACAAACATGAGTGAAATGTGACGATATGACTGAATGAGAGTGAATGTGTTCCTATCTCCGTTAGGAAGCGAGCTAGAGCTCTGAAACTGTGGATATACGCACTTTCATGGAAACACGCTTCTTTGAGCTTTTAAGCTCAGAACTTGAATCTGTTCATGTATCTAGCCTGGGAAGTCTTTCAGATCACTGTGCAAAGCATATATGGTATCTATTGCTCCATTGTGCATCATTGGCCATTTGCAAAATGAATATGAGCTTCTGAAAACTGTTAAAATATGCAATTTTTAAAAACTTGTTTTTTTTTTCATTCTGCTTCTCAAAACTTTTCATTCTGTGTATAACTAAGTGGGAAAGTAGACAAACATAATTAAATGTGAACATGAGATGGAGTACAGAAGCTGAAATGTGACTATATGACTGAATGAGATGTTGGCCATTTGCAAATTTGTTTTTAAAAAGTTTTTTTTATTCTTTCATTCCGTCAGGAAATGTGACTAGCTAGAGCCTCTCCGTCAGAAACTGTGGCTATACACGCCTTTCATGAAAAACACGCTTCTTTGAGCTTTTAAGCTCAGAACTTGAATCTGTCGCGTGTATCTAGCCTGGGAAGTCTTTCAGATCACTGTGCAATGCATATATGGCATCGATTGGTCCAATGTACATGTATGGCAATTTACAAGTGAATATGAGCTTCTGAAGTGAAGATATGCACTTTTTTAAAAAATTGCTTTTTTTTTCGTTCTGCTTGTCAAAACTTTTCATTCTGTGTATAATTCATAGGGAATGTGACAAACTTGAGTGAAATGTGACTAAATGACTGAATGAGAGTGGATTTGTTCCTATCTCCGTAAGGAAGCGAGCTAGAGCTCTGAAACTGTGGCTATACGCACTTTCATGAAAACACGCTTCTTTGAGCTTTTAAGCTCAGAATTTGAATCTGTGCGTGTATCTAGCCTGGGAAGTCCTTCAGATCACTGTGCAAAGCATATATGGTATCTATTGCTCCATTTTGCATGTTTGGCCATTTGCAAGTGAATATGAGCTTCTGATGTTCAAATATGCACTTTTTTAAAAACTTATTTTTTTTTCATTCTGCATGTCAAAACAATTCATTCTGTGTATAACTAATTGGGAAAGTCACAAACATGAGTGAAATGTGACTATATGACTGAATGAGAGTGAATTTGTTCTTATCTCCGTTAGGAAGCGAGCGAGAGCTCTGAAACTTTGGCTATACGCACTTTCATGAAAACACGCTTCTTTGAGCTTTTAAGCTCAGAACTTGAATCTGTTCATGTATCTTGCCTGGGAAGTCCTTCAGATCACTGTGCAATGCATATATGGCATCGATTGGTCCAATGTACATGTTTGGCCATTTGCAAGTGAATATGAGCTTCTGAAGTGAAGATATGCACTTTTTTAAAAAATTATTTTTTTTTTTTTTTTCATTCTGCTTGTCAAAACTTTTCATTCTGTGTATAATTCATAATGAATGTGACAAACTTGGTGAAATGTGACTATATGACTGAATGAGAGTGAATTTGTTCCTATCTCCGTAGGAAGCGAGCTAGAGCTCTGAAACTGTGGCTATACGCACTATCATGAAAACACGCTTCTTTGAGCTTTTAAGCTCAGAACTTGAATCTGTGCGTGTATCTTGCCTGGGAAGTCTTTCAGATCACTGTGCAAAGCATATATGGTATCTATTGGTCCATTGTACATCTTTGGCCATTTGCAAGTGAATATGAGCTTCTGATGTTAAAATATGCACTTTTTTAAAAACTTGTTTTTTTCATTCTGCATTTCAAAACAATTCATTCTGTGTATAACTAAGTGGGAAAGTGATAAACATGAGTGAAATGTGACTATATGACTGAGAGAGAGTGAATTTGTTCCTATCTCCGTTAGGAAGCGAGCTAGAGCTCTGAAACTGTTGCTATACTCACTTTCATGAAAACACGCTTCTTTGAGCTTTCAAGCTCAGAACTTGAATCTGTGCGTGTATCTAGCCTGGGAAGTCCTTCAGATCACTGTGCAATGCATATATGGCATCGATTGGTCCAATGTACATGTATGGCAATTTACAAGTGAATATGAGCTCCTGAAGTGAAGATATGCACTTTTTTAAAAAATTGCTTTTTTTTCGTTCTGCTTGTCAAAACTTTTCATTCTGTGTATAATTCATACGGAATGTGACAAACTTGAGTGAAATTTGACTATATGACTGAATGAGAGTGAATTTTTTCCAATCTCCGTAAGGAAGCGAGCTAGAGCTCTGAAACTGTGGCTATACGCACTTTCATGAAAACACGCTTCTTTGAGCTTTTATGCT
The DNA here is from genome assembly GCA_029692085.1 of Gymnothorax javanicus. Classification (NCBI taxonomy): domain Eukaryota; kingdom Metazoa; phylum Chordata; class Actinopteri; order Anguilliformes; family Muraenidae; genus Gymnothorax; species Gymnothorax javanicus. The sequence goes on from JAFJMP010000023.1 coordinate 170,984, forward strand.
CAGAACTTGAATCTGTGCCTGTATCTAGCCTGGGAAGTCTTTCAGATCACTGTGCAAAGCATATATGGTATCTAATGGTCCATTGTGCATCTTTGGCCATTTGCAAGTGAATATGAGCTTCTGATGTTAAAATATGCACTTTTTTAAAAACTTGTTTTTTTTCATTCTGCATGTCAAAAATTTTCATTCTGTGTATAACTCAGTGGGAAAGTGGCAAATATGAGTGAAATGTGACTATATGACTGAATGAGATTGAATTTGTTCCTATCGCCGTAAGGAAGCGAGCTAGAGCTCTGAAACTGTGGATATACGCACTTTCATGAAAACACGCTTCTTTGAGCTTTTAAGCTCAGAACTTGAATCTGTGCGTGTATCTAGCCTGGGAAGTCCTTCAGATCACTGTGCAATGCATATATATGGCATCGATTGGTCCAATGTACATGTATGGCCATTTGCAAGTGAAAATGTGCTTCTGAAGTGAAAATATGCACTTTTTTGAAAACTTGTTTTTTTTTCATTCTGCATATCAAAACATTTCATTCTGTGTATAAGTAAGTGGGAAACTGACAAACATGAGTGAAATGTGACTATATGACTGAATGCGAGTGAATTTGTTCCTCTCTCCGTTAGGAAGCGAGCTAGAGCTCTGAAACTGTGGCTATACGCACGTTCATGAAAACACGCTTCTTTGAGCTTTTAAGCTCAGAACTTGAATCTGTGCATGTATCTAGCCTGGGAAGTCTTTCAGATCACTTTTCAAAGCATGTATGGTATCTATTGCTCCATAGTGCATCTTTGGCCATTTGCAAGTGAATATGAGCTTCTGATGTTAAAATATGCACTTTTTTAAAAACTTGTTTTTTTTTCATTCTGCTTCTCAAAACTTTTCATTCTGTGTATAACTCAGTGGGAAAGTGGCAAACATGAGTGAAATGTGAATATATGACTGAATGAGATTGAATTTGTTCCTATCTCCGTAAGGAAGCGAGCTAGAGCTCTGAAACTGTGGATATACGCACTTTCATGAAAACACGCTTCGTTGAGCTTTTAAGCTCAGAACTTGAATCTGTTCATGTATCTTGCCTGGTAAGTCCTTCAAATCACTGTGCAATGCATATATGGCATCGATTGGTCCAATGTACATGTATGGACATTTGCAAGTGAATATGAGCTTCTGAAGTGAAGATATGCACTTTTTTTTTGAAATTGCTTTTTTTCTTCTGCTTCAAAACTTTTCATTCTGTGTATAATTCATACGGAATGTGACAAACTTGAGTATAATGTGACTATATGACTGAATGAGAGTGAATTTGTTCCTATCTCCGTAAGGAAGCGAGCTAGAGCTCTGAAACTGTGGCTATACGCACTATCATGAAAACACGCTTCTTTGAGCTTTTAAGCTCAGAACTAGAATCTGTGCGTGTATCTTGCCTGGGAAGTCTTTCAGATCACTGTGCAAAGCATATATGGTATCTATTGGTCCATTGTACATCTTTGGCCATTTGCAAGTGAATATGAGCTTCTGATGTTAAAATCTGCACTTTTTTAAAAACTTTTTTTTTTTCATTCTGCATCTCAAAACAATTCATTCTGTGTATAACTAAGTGGGAAAGTGACAAACATGAGTGAAATGTGACTATATGTCTGAATGAGAGTGAATTTGTTCCTATTTCCGTTAGGAAGCGAGCTAGAGCTCTGAAACTGTTGCTATACTCACTTTCATGAAAACACGCTTCTTTGAGCTTTTAAGCTCAGAACTTGAATCTGTGCGTGTATCTAGCCTGGGAAGTCCTTCAGATCACTGTGCAATGCATATATGGCATCGATTGGTCCAATGTACATGTATTGCCATTTGCAAGTGAATATGAGCTTCTGAATTGAAAATATGCACTTTTTTGAAAACTTGTTTTTTTTTCATTCTGCATGTCAAAACATTTCATTCTTTGTATAACTAAGTGGGAAACTGACAAACATGAGTGAAATGTGACTATATGACTGAATGAGATTGAATTTATTCCTATCTCCGTAAGGAATCGAGCTAGAGCTCTGAAACTTTGGCTATGCGCATTTTCATGAAAACACCCTTCGTTGAGCTTTTAAGCTCAGAACTTTAATCTGTGCGTGTATCTAGCCTAGGAAGTCTTTCAGATCACTGTGCAAAGTATATATGGTATCTATTGGTCCATTGTGCATCTTTGGCCATTTGCAAGTGAATATGAGCTTCTGATGTTAAAATATGCACTTTTTTAAAAACTTGTTTTTTTTTCATTCTGCATGTCAAAACATTTCATTCTGTATATAACTTAGTGGGAGAGTGACAAACATGTGTGAAATGTGACTATATGACTGAATGTGAGTGAATTTGTTCCTATCTCTGTTAGGAAGCGAGCTAGAGCTCTGAAACTGTTGCTATACGCACTTTCATGAAAACACGCTTCTTTGAGCTTTCAAGCTCAGAACTTGAATCTGTGCGTGTATCTAGCCTGGGAAGTCCTTCAGATCACTGTGCAATGCATATATGGCATCGATTGGTCCAATGTACATGTATGGCAATTTACAAGTGAATATGAGCTCCTCGAGTGAAGATATGCACTTTTTTTAAAAATTGCTTTTTTTTCGTTCTGCTTGTCAAAACTTTTCATTCTGTGTATAATTCATACGGAATGTGACAAACTTGAGTGAAATGTGACTATATGACTGAATGAGAGTGAATTTGTTCCTATCTCCGTAGGAAGCGAGCTAGAGCTCTGAAACTGTGGCTATGCGCACTTTCATGAAAACACGCTTCGTTGAGCTTTTAAGCTCAGAACTTGAATCTGTGCGTGTATCTAGCCTGGGAAGTCTTTCAGATCACTGTGCAAAGCATATATGGTATCTATTGCTCCATTGTGCATGTTTGGCCATTTGCAAGTGAATATGAGCTTCTGATGTTAAAATATGCACTTTTTAAAAAACTTATTTTTTTTCATTCTGCATGTCAAAACATTTCATTATGTGTATTACTAAGTGGGAAACTGACAAACATAGGTGAAATGTGACTTTCTGACTGAATGAGATTGAATTTTTCTATCTCTCTGTAAGGAAGCGAGCTAGAGCTCTGAAAATGTGGCTAAACACACTATCATGAAAAAACACGCTTCTTTGAGCTTTTAAGCTCAGAACTTGAATCTGTTATCTTGCCTGAAGTCTTTCATATCACTTGAATATGTGCGTGTAAAGCATATATGGTATCTATTGGTCCATTGTACATCTTTGGCCATTTGCAAGTGAATATGAGCTTCTGATGTTAAAATATGCACGTTTTTAAAAACTTGTTTTTTTTTCATTCTGCATCTCAAAACAATTCATTCTGTGTATAACTAAGTGGGAAAGTGACAAACATGAGTGAAATGTGACTATATGACTGAATGAGATTGAATTTGTTCCTATCTCCGTAAGCAGCTAGAGCTCTGAAACTGTGGATATACGAACTTTCATGAAAACACGCTTCTTTAAGCTTTTAAGCTCAGAACTTGAATCTGTTCATGTATCTTGCCTGGGAAGTCCTTCATTCATCACTGTGCATCCAATGTATCCATGGACATGCATATATATGCAATCGAATTGGTCAATGTACATGTATGGACATTTGCAAGTGAATATGAGCTTTTTTGAAGATATGCACTTTTTAAAAATTTTTTTCGTTCTGCTTCTCAAACTTTTCATTCTGTGTATAATTCATACGGAATGTGACAAACTTGAGTGAAATGTGACTATATGACTGAATGAGAGTGAATTTGTTCCTATCTCCGTGAGGAAGCGAGCAAGAGCTCTGAAACTGTGGCTATACGCACTATCATGAAAACACGCTTCTTTGAGCTTTTAAGCTCAGAACTTGAATCTGTGCGTGTATCTTGCCTGGGAAGTCTTTCAGATCACTGTGCAAAGCATATATGGTATCTATTGGTCCACTGTGCATCTTTGGCCATTTGCAAGTGAATATGAGCTTCTGATGTTAAAATATGCACTTTTTTAAAAACTTGTTTTTTTTTCATTCTGCATCTCAAAACAATTCATTCTGTGTATAACTAAGTGGGAAAGTGACAAACATGAGTGAAATGTGACTATATGACTGAATGAGAGTGAATTTGTTCCTATCTCCGTTAGGAAGCGAGCTCGTGCTCTGAAACTGTTGCTATACTCACTTTCATGAAAACACGCTTCTTTGAGCTTTTAAGCTCAGAACTTGAATCTGTGCGTGTATCTAGCCTGGGAAGTCTTTCAGATCACTGTGCCAAGCATATATGGTATCTGTTGGTCCATTGTGCATCTTTGGCCATTTGCAAGTGAATATGAGCTCCTGAAGTGAAGATATGCACTTTTTTAAAAAATTGCTTTTTTTTCGTTCTGCTTGTCAAAACTTTTCATTCTGTGTATAATTCATACGGAATGTGACAAACTTGAGTGAAATGTGACTATATGACTGAATGAGAGTGAATTTGTTCCTATCTCCGTAAGAAGCGAGCTAGGCTGAAACTTTGGCTATCGCACTTTCATGAAAACACGCTTCGTTGAGCTTTTAAGCTCAGAACTTGAATCTGTGCGTGTATCTAGCCTGGGAAGTCTTTCAGATCACTGTGCAAAGCATATATGGTATCTATTGCTCCATTGTGCATGTTTGGCCATTTGCAAGTGAATATGAGCTTCTGATGTTAAAATATGCACTTTTTTAAAAACTTATTTTTTTTTCATTCTGCATGTCAAAACATTTCATTCTGTGTATTACTAAGTGGGAAACTGACAAACATGAGTGAAATGTGACTATCTGACTGAATGAGATTGAATTTGTTTCTATCTCCGTAAGGAAGCGAGCTAGAGCTCTGAAACTGTGGCGATACGCACTTTCATGAAAACACGCTTCTTTGAGCTTTTAAGCTCAGAACTTGAATCTGTGCGTGTATCTTGCCTGGGAAGTCTTTCAGATCACTGTGCAAAGCATATATGGTATCTATTGGTCCATTGTACATCTTTGGCCATTTGCAAGTGAATATGAGCTTCTGAAGTGAAAATATGCACTTTTTTGAAAACTTGTTTTTTTTTCATTCTGCATGTAAAAACATTTCATTCTGTGTATAACTAAGTGGGAAAGTGACAAACATGAGTGAAATGTGACTATATGACTGAATGAGATTGAATTTGTTCTATCTCCGTAGGAAGCGCTAGAGCTCTGAAACTTTGGCTAACGCACTTTCATGAAAACAACTTTGCCTGAGCTTTCATGAAAAACTTGAATCAAGTGAACTTGAATCTGTATCTTGCCTGGGAAGTCTTTCAGATCACTGTGCAAAGCATATATGGTATCTATTGGTCCATTGTGCATCTTTGGCCATTTGCAAGTGAATATGAGCTTCTGATGTTAAAATATGCACTTTTTTTAAAACTTGTTTTTTTTTTCATTCTGCATGTCAAAACATTTCATTCTGTATATAACTTAGTGGGAAAGTGACAAACATGTGTGAAATGTGACTATATGACTGAATGAGAGTGAATTTGTTCTAATCTCCGTTAGGAAGCGAGCTAGAGCTCTGAAACTGTTGCTATACGCACTTTCATGAAAACACGCTTCTTTGAGCTTTCAAGCTCAGAACTTGAATCTGTGCGTGTATCTAGCCTGGGAAGTCCTTCAGATCACTGTGCAATGCATATATGGCATCGATTGGTCCAATGTACATGTATGGCAATTTACAAGTGAATATGAGCTCCTGAAGTGAAGATATGCACTTTTTTGAAAACTTGTTTTTTTTTTCATTCTGCATGTCAAAACATTTCATTCTGTGTATAAGTAAGTGAAACTGACAAACATATGAGTGAAATGTGACTATATGACTGAATGCGAGTGTGAATTGTTCCTATCTCCGTTAGGAAGCTTAGCTAGAGCTCTGAAACTGTGGATATACGACTTTCATGAAAACACGCTTCTTTGAGCTTTTAAGCTCAGAACTTGAATCTGTGCGTGTATCTAGCCTGGGAAGTCTTTCAGATCACTGTGCAAAGCATATATGGTATCTGTTGGTCCATTGTGCATTTTTGGCCATTTGCAAGTGAATATGAGCTTCTGAAGTGAAGATATGCACTTTTTTTTAAAAATTGCTTTTTTTTTTTCTGCTTGTCAAAACTTTTCATTCTGTGTATAATTCATACGGAATGTGACAAACTTGAGTGAAATGTGACTATATGACTGAATGAGAGTGAATTTGTTCCTATCTCCGTAAGGAAGCGAGCTAGAGCTCTGAAACTGTGGCTATAATGCACTATCATGAAAAACACGCTTCTTTGAGCTTTTAAGCTCAGAACTTGAATCTGTGCGCGTATCTTGCCTGGGAAGTCTTTCAGATCACTGTGCAAAGCATATATGGTATCTATTGGTCCATTGTACATCTTTGGCCATTTGCAAGTGAATATGAGCTTCTGATGTTAAAATATGCACTTTTTTAAAAACTTTTTTTTTTCATTCTGCATCTCAAAACAATTCATTCTGTGTATAACTAAGGGAAAGTGACAAACATCAGTGAAATGTGACTATATGACTGAATGAGAGTGAATTTGTTCCTATCTCCGTTAGGAAGCAGAGCTAGAGCTCTGAAACTGTTGCTATACTCACTTTCATGAAAACACTTCATTCAGCTTTTTAAGCTCAGAACTGAATCTGTGCGTGTATCTAAATCTGGGAAGTCCTTCAGATCGCTGTGCAATGCATATATGGCATCGATTGGTCCAATGTACATGTATAGCATTTACAAGTGAATATGAGCTTCTGAAGTTAAAAATATGCACTTTTAAAAACTTGTTTTTTTTTCATTCTGCATGTCAAAACATTTCATTCTGTGTATAACTAAGTAGGAAAGTGACAAACATCAGTGAAATGTGACTATATGACTGAATGAGAGTGAATTTGTTCCTATCTCCGTTAGGAAGCGCCAGAGAGCTCTGAAACTGTGGCTATACGACTTTCGCAGAAAAACACGCTTCATTGAGCTTTTTAAGCTCAGAACTTGAATCTGTGCAGATATCTAAACTGGGAAGTCTTTCAGACCACTGTGCAAAGCATATATGGTATCTATTGGTTCCATTGTGCATCTTTGGCCATTTGCAAGTGGATATGAGCTTCTATGCATGTTTGAAAATTGTTTTTTTTCATTTTGTAAAACTTATTCTTTTTTTGGGAAACTGACAAACATAGTTCTGACTATATGACTGAATCAAAATTTTCATTCTGGAAGCCGGTAACTAGAGTGGGAAACCGTGGCTATAGCTTTCATGAAAAACACGCTTGAAAGCTCAGAACTGAATCTGGTGCGTATATCTAGCCTGGGAAGTCTGAATGTGCAAAGTATATATGTTGGTCCATTGTGCATCTCCTTTAGGATATGAGCTTCTGATGTTAAAATATGACTTTTTAAAGACTTATTTTTTTTTTTATTCTGCATCCAATTTTCATTCTGTGTATAATTAAGGGGAAAGTGGCAAAACATGAGTGAAATGTGACTATATCTTGAGATTGAGCTTTTAAAGCGAGCTAGAACTTGAAACTGTGTATACACAAAGACTTTCATGAAAAACTCTTGAGACCACAGAACTCTGAATCTGTGCGCAGTATCCTTCCTTCAGGATCACTGTGCAATGCATATATGGCATCGATTGGTCCAATGTACATGCTGTATGGCCATTTGCAAGGAATATGAGCTTCTGAAGTGAAGATGCAATTTTTTAAAAAACTGCTTTTTTTCGTTCTGCTTGTCACAACTTTTCATTCTGGTGTATAATTCATACGGAATGTGACAAACTTGGAGGAATGTGACTATATGACTGAATGAGAGTGAATTTGTTCCTTATCTCCGTAAGGCTAGAAGGAGCAGAGCTCTAAAACTGTGGCTACGCACATCATTAAACACGTGAGCTATAATCCTAATCTGTGCGTATCCTGGGAAGTTAAAAACATATATGGTATCTTTGGTCTTTTTTGGCCTTTTAATAAGCTCCTGATGAAATTGAATCTGTGCGTGTATCTTGACCTGAGTGAAAATGTCTTCTGAAAGAGAGTGAATTTGTTCCTATCTCCGTGCAAAAGCATATATAGGTATCATGAAAACACGCTTTTTGAGCTTCCATTGAATCTGTGCTTTGGCCATTTGCAGATCACTGTGCATATATATGGCTTGGTCCATGTACATGTATGTTAAAATATGCACTTTGTTAAAATAACTTTTTTTTTTTTTTCATCTCAAAACAATTCTATTCTGTGTTTAACTAAGTGGGAAAGTGACAAACATATGAGTGAAATGTGACTATATGACTGAAAAGAGAGTGAATTTTGTTCCTTTCTCCGTTAGGAAGCAAGCTAGAGTTCTGAAACTGTTGCTATACTCACTTTCATGAAAACACGCTTTTTGAGCTTTTTAAGCTCAGAACTTGAATCTGTCGTGTATCTAGCCTGGGAAATCCTCCAGGATCACTGTGCAATGCATATATGGAATCGATTGGTCCAATGTACATGTATGGCCATTTGCAAGTGAATATGAGCTTCTGATGTTAAAATATGCACTTTTTTTAAACTATTTTTTTTTCATTCTGCATGTCAAACAATTCATTCTGTGGATAACTAAGTGGAAAGTGACAAACATGAGTGAAATGTGACTAAATGACTGAATGAGAGTGAATTTGTTCCTTTCTCCGGGAAACGAGCCAGAGCTCTGAAACTACAACGGATATCGCATTTTCATGAAAACACCTTCTTCCATCTTTTTAAGTCAGAACTTGAATCTGTTCATTAATATCTAGACTTGGGAAGTCCTTCAGATCACTGTGCAATGCATATATATGGAATCGATTGGTCCAATGTACATGTATGGCCATTTGCAAGTAAATATGAGCTTCTGAGTGTTAAAAATATGCACTTTTTAAAAACTTGTTTTTTTTCATTCTGGTATGTCAAAACAATTCATTCTGTGGATAACTAAGTGGGAAAGTGACAAACATAATTGAAATGTGACTATATGACTGAATGAGATTGAATTTGTTCTATCTCCGTTAGGAAGCTTGAGCTAGGAGCTCTGAAACTGTTGCTTTCACTTTCATGAAAACCGCGCTTCTTTAGTCTTTTAAGCTCAGAACTGAATCTGTTTCAAGTATCTAGCCTGGGAAGTCCTTCAGATCACTGTGCAATGCATATATGGTATCGATTGGTCCAATGTACATGTATGTCCCATTTACAAGTGAATATGAGTCTTGAAGTGAAGATATGCACTTTTTAAAAAATGTTTTTTTCGCTCTGCATTGTCAAAACAATTCATTCTGTATATAACTTAGTGGAAAGTGACAAACATTGAGTGAAATGACTATATGACTGAATAAGAGAATTTGTTTCCTATCTCCGTTAGGAAAGTGAGCTAGAGCTCTGAAACTGTTAGCTATATCGCACTTTCATGAAAAATACGCTTTTTTGAGCTTTCCATCAGAACTTGAATCTGTGCGTGTATCTAGCCTGGGAAGTCCTTCAGATCACTGTGCAAAGCATATATGGCATCGATTGGTCCATTGCATGTTTGTCCAATTTACAAGTGAATATGAGCTCCTGATGTTAAAATATGCACTTTTTTAAAAATTATTTTTTTTTCATTCTGCATGTCAAAACTTTTCATTCTGTGTATAACATAAGGGGAAAGGACAAACTTGAGTGAAATGTGACTATATGACTGAATGGAGAGTGAATTTGTTTCCCTCTCCGTAAAGGAAGCGAGCTAGAGTCTTCAAGAAACCGGCTATACGCACTTTCATGAAAACACGGCTTCTTTTGAGCTTTTTAAGCTGAGAACTTGAATCTGTCGCGTTAATATCTAGCCTGGGAAGTCTTTCAGATCACTGTGCAATGCATATATGGTATCTATTGGTCCAATGTGCATGTTTGGCCATTTGCAAGTGAATATGAGCTTCTGATGTTAAAATATGCACTTTTTAAAAACTTATTTTTTTTCATTCTGCATGTCAAAACAATTCATTCTGTGTATAATCTAAGTACGAATGTGACAAACATAGTGAAATGTGACTATATGACTGAATAGAGTGAATTTGTTCCTATCTCCGTAAGGAAGGAGCTAGAGCTCTGAAACTGTGGCTATACGCACTATCATGAAAACCACGCTTCTTTGAGCTTTTAAGCTCAGAACTTGAACTGTCGGTATCTAGCCTGGGAAGTCCTTCAGATCACTGTGCAAAGCATATATGGTATCTATTGGTCCAATGTACATGTTTAGCCATTTACAAGTGAATATGAGCTCCTTGATGTTAAATATGCACTTTTAAAAAATTATTTTTTTTTCATTCTGCATGTCAAAACTTTTCATTTTGTATAATTCAGGGAAAGTGACAAAACATGAGTGAAAATGTGTCTATATGACTGAATGAGAGTGAATTTGTTCCTATCTCCGTAAGAAAACGAGCTAGAGTTCTGAAACTGTGGCTATCACAGCACTTTCATGAAAAACACGCTTCTTTATCTTTTAAGCTCAGAACTTGAATCTGTGCGTGTATCTAGCCTGGGAAGTCATTCAGATCACTTTGAAAAGCATATATGGTATCTATTGGTCCATTGTGCATGTTTGGCCATTTACAAGTGAATATGAGCTTCTGATGTTAAAAATATGCACTTTTTAAAAAAAATTGCTTTTCATTCTGCATGTCAAAAAACATTCTGTGAATTTTGTACGTACAGAATGGGAAAAACTTGGACATAGTGAAATGTGACTATATGACTGAATGAGAGTGAATTTGTTCCTATCTCCGTTAGAAGCTTGAAATAGAGTTCTGAAACTGTGGATATTATAATGACTTTCATGAAAAACACGCTTCTTTGATCTTTTAAGCTCAGAACTTGAATATGTTCATGTATCTAGCCTAGAAGTCCTTCAGATCACTGCAATGCATATATGGCATCTATTGGTCCATTGTGCATGTATCGCCATTTGCAAGTGAATATGAGCTCCTGAAGAAGATATGCACTTTTTAAAAAATTGCTTTTTTTTCTGCTTGTCAAAACTTTTCATTCTGTGAATAATTATAATGCTTAAATATGACAAACTTGGATTAAATGTGACTATATGACTGAATGAGTAGAATTTGTTCTTATCTCCGGAAGGAAACGAGCTAGAGCTCTGAAACTTTGGGATATACGCACTTTCATGAAAACACGCTTTCTTTGAGCTTTTTACCTCAGAACTTGAATATTTTCATGTATATAGCCTGGGAAGTCCTTCAGATCACTGTGCAATGCATATATGGCATCGATTGGTCCAATGTGCATATTGGCCATTTGCAAGTGAATATGAGCTTGAAGTGAAGATATGCATTTTTTAAAAACTTGTTTTTTTTCGTTCTGCTTGTCAAAACTTTTCATTCTGTGTATAATTCATCACAATGAATGACAAACTTGGAGTGAAATGTGACTATATGACTGAATGAGAGTGAATTTGTTCCTATCTCCGGAAGGAAGCTTAGCTAGAGCTCTGGGGAAACTGTGGATATCGCATTTCATGAAAACACGTTTCTTGGATCTTTTGCCTCAGAACGAATATGTGCATGTATCTTGCCTGGGAAGTCCTTCAGATCACTGTGCAAAGCATATATGGTATCTATTTGGTCCAATGTGCATGTATGGCCATTTACAAGTGAATATGAGCTTCTGAAGTGAAGATATGCATTTTTTGAAAAAAATTTTTTTAGACACTTGTCAAAACTTTTCATTCTGTGTATATTTCATAATGGATGTGACAAACTTGAGTGAAATGTGACTATATGACTGAATGAGATTGAATTTGTTCCTATCTCCGTAAAGGAAGGCTAGCTAGAGCTCTGAAACTGTGGCTATCACTTTCATGAAAACACGCTTCTTTGAGCTTTTAAGCTCAGAACTGAATCTGTGCGTGTATCTAGCCTGGGGAAGTCTTTTCAGATCACTGTGCAAAGCATATGTGGTATCTATTGTCCATTGTGCATGTATAGCACTTTACAAGTGAATATGAGCTCCTGAAGTGAAGATATGCACTTTTTTAAAAAATTGCTTTTTTTTCTGCTTGTCAAAACTTTTCATTCTGTGTATATTTCATACGGAATGTGACAAACTTAGTGAAATGTGACTATATGACTGAATGAGAGTGAATTTGTTCCTATCTCCGTAAGGAAGCAGGCTAGAGCTCTGAAACTGTGGGCTATCGCACTTTCATGAAAAACACGCTTTTTGAGCTTTTTAAGCCTCAGAACTTGAATCTGTCGTTATTATCTTGCCTGGGAAGTCTTTTCAGATCACTGTGCAAAGCATATATGGTATCTATTGCTCCATTGTACATGTGGCCATTTACAAGTGAATATGAGCTCCTGATGTTAAAATATGCACTTTTTAAAAACTTGTTTTTCTGTATTTTCATTCTGCATAATTCATTGTGACAAATTAGTTGTGACATATATATGACTGAATGTGTATAATCTCAGTAGAGGAAAGTGGCAAACATGAGTGAAATTCTTTGACTATATGACTGAATGAGATTGAATTTGTTCCTATCTCCTTAAGGAAGTTTAGTGCCAGAGCACTTTTGTAAAACTTGTTTTCATTCTGCATGTCATAATAATTTATCTTGATAAACTAGTGACTTTAAAACTTGTGTTAATTGACTATATGATGCAAAGATTGATTTGTTCCTATCTCGGAAGGAAAGCTAGGAGTGCTAAACTTGATATAATGACTTTCATGAAAACACGCTTTGAGCTAAGCTCAGAACTTGAATCTGTGTTATCTAGCCGAAGTCCTTCAGATCACTGTGCAATGCATATATGGCATCGATTGTCCAATGTCATGTATGGCCATTTGCAAGTGAATATGAGCTTCTGAAGTGAAATATGCACTTTTAAAATTGTTTTTTTTTTCATTGCTGGTCAAAACTTTTCATTCTGTGTATAACTATGGAAATGACAAACATGAGTGAAATGTGACTATATGACTGAATGAGAGTGAATTTGTTCCTATCTCCGAAGGAAGCGAGCTAGAGCTCTGAAACTGTGCTATACGACTTTCATGAAAACACGCTTTGAGCTTTTAAGCTCAGAACTTGAATCTGCGGTATCTAGCCTGGAAGTCTTTAGATCACTTCAAAGCATATATGGATCATTGTCCATTGTGCATCTTGGCCATTTGCAGTGAATATGAGCTTCTGAGTAAAATATGCACTTTTTAAAACTGTTTTTTTCATTCTGCATGTCAAACATTCATTCTGTGTATAACTAAGTGGGAAAGTGACAAACATGAGTGAAATGTGACTATATGACTGAATGAGATGAATTTGTTCCTATCTCCGTAGAAGCAGCTAGAGCTCGAAATGGTATACGACTTTCATGAAAAACGCTTTGAGCTTTTGCTCAGAATTGAATCTTATTATTCAGCCGGGAAGTCCTTCAGATCATGCATGCATATATGGCATCGATTGTCCAATGCATGATGCCATTTGCAAGTGAATTGAGCTTCGAAGTGAAATATGCACTTTTTTAAAATTGTTTTTTTCTTCTGCTGTCAAAACTTTTCATTCTGTGTATAATAAGGAAGTGACAAACTGAGTAAATGTGCTATATGACTGAATGAGAGAATTTGTTCTATCTCAAGGAAGCTAGTAGAGCTCTGAAACTGTGTATACGACTTTCATGAAAACAGCTTTGAGCTTTTGCTCAGAACTTGAATCGCGATCAGCCTGAAGTCCTTCAGATCACTGTGCAATGATTATGGCATCGATTCCAATGCATGAATGGCATTTCAAGTGAATTGAGTTAGTGAAATATGCATTTTAAAACTTGTTTTTTCATTCTGATGTCAAACTTTCATTCTGTGAACTAGGAAAGGAAAACATGAGTGAAATGGTAATGACTGAATGAGAGTGAATTTGTTCTATCTCCAGGAAGTAGCTAGAGCTCTGAAACTGTGGCTATATGACTTTCATGAAAACACGCTTTTGAGCTTTTAAGCTCAGAACTTGAATCTGTGCGTGATCTAGCCGAAGTCTTTCAGATCACTGTGCAAGCATATATGGTATCTATTGGTCCAATGTGCATGAATGGCCATTTGCAAGTGAATTGAGCTTCTGATGAAAATATGCACTTTTTAAAACTTGTTTTTTTTTCATTCTGCAGTCAACACTTTCATTCTGTGTATAATAAGGGAAAGTGACAAACATGAGTGAAATGGCTATATGACTGAATGAGAGTGAATTTGTTCTTATCTCCTAAGGAAGCTAGCAGAGTTTGAAACTGTGGCTATATCGACTTTCATGAAAACACGCTTTTGAGCTTTTAAGCTCAGAACTTGAACTTGCGTATCTAGCCGAAGTCTTCAGATCATGCAATGCATATATGGATCGATTGTCCAAGTGCATGAATGCATTCAAGTGAATTTGAGTTCTAGAAATATGCACTTTTAAAATTGTTTTTCATTCTGTGTCAAATTTTTCTTGTATAACTATGAAAGACAAACATGAGGAAATGTGCTATATGACTGAATGAGAGTGAATTTGTTCCTATCTCGAAGGAAGCGAGCTAGAGTTGAAACTGTGGCTATACACTTTCTGAAAACACGCTTTGAGCTTTTAGCTCAGAACTTGAATCTGCGTATCAGCTAAGTCTAGATCACTGTGCAAGCATTATGATCGATTGGTCCAAGTGCATGATGGCCATTTGGGAATTTGAGCTTGAAGTAAATATGCACTTTTTAAAACTGTTTTTTCATTCTGATGTCAAACTTTCATTCGTGTATAACTGGGGAAAGGAAAACATGAGTGAAATGGCTATATGACTGAATGAGATGAATTTGTCTATTCGTAGGAAGGAGCTAGAGCTCTAAACTGTGGTAAGATTCATGAAAACACGCTTTGAGCTTTGCTCAGAACTTGAATTGGGTATTCTGAAGTCCATCACGGCAATATTGATCATTGCCGATGGGCCATTTGAGAATGAGCGAAGAAATTTTTTAATTTTTCATCTATGTCAACATTTCATTCTGTATAACTGGAGAAAGAGAGAAGATATGAGAGGAATTTGTTCATTCTGAGAAGAGCTAGAGCTAACTGATGATTCATGAAACTTGAGCTTGCACTGAATGTATCTGCAAGTCTTCAGATCCGAATGATATATGGATCGATCAATGCATTGGCCTAAGAATTGAGTTGAAGGAAATAGACTTTAAAATTGTTTTTCATTCTGTCAACATTTATTCTGGTATAACAGAAAGGAAAACATGAGGAATGTGCTATATGATGAATGAGTGAATTTGTTCCATCTCCAGAAGGAGCTAGAGCAAACTGTGGTATAGCATTTCAGAAACGCTTGAGCTTAGCCGAACTGAATCGGTATTAGCTGAAGTCTTCAGATCACTTGCAATGTAATGATGAGTCCAATGCATGATGGCAGCAGGGTGAAATGATTTAAAATGTTATTATGTCATTCTTCGATATAAGGAAGACCTGAAATGTGCTTATGAATAAGAATTGTCTTTCGAGAAGCTTAGCTCTGAACTGTAAGACTCATGAAGCTTCTAGCTGTCAGAACTGAATCGTATATCTAGCCAAGTCCTTCAGATCACGTGAATGATTATGATCGCATTGTCCAATGTATGATGGCATTTGCAAGTGAATTGGTTTAAGAAAATGCATTTTTAAAACTTGTTTTTCATTCATGACTGTCAAAACTTTTCATTCTGTATACTAAGGGAAGACAACATGAGTGAAATGGCTATATAGACTGAATGAGAGTGAATTTGTTCTATTCTCAGAGAAGCGTAGCAGAGCTCTGAAACTGTGGTAATCACTTTCATAAAACACGCTTTTTGAGCTTTAAGCCAGAACTGAATCTGCTGTATCTAGCCTGAAGTCCTTCAGATCATGCAATGCATTTATGAATCGTATTGTCCATTGTCATTTGGCCATTGTCAATGAATTTGAGCTTAAGTGAAAATATGCACTTTTAAAACTTTTTTTTTTTTCATTCTGATGTCAAACTTTCATTCTGTGTAAACATAGTGGAAATGAAAACTAGGTAAATGGACTATATGACTGAAAGTTGAATTTTTCCTATCTCCTAGGAAGCGGTATCAGAGCTCTGAAACTTGTATACACTTTCATGAAAACACGCTTTTTGAGCTTTAAGCTCAGAACTTGAATCTGTGAGTTCTAGCTGGGAAGTCCTTTCAGATCACTGTAATGCATATATGGCATCGATGTCCAATGTATTTGGCTATTTGCAAGAATATGAGTTGAAGTGAAAATATGCACTTTTGAAAATTGTTTTTTTTATTCTCAGGCAAACTATCATCTGCTATAGCATTTAAGTGAAAAACGCTTTGAGATTGCTATATGACTGAATGAAGTAATTGTCTATCTCCGGAAGTCGATAGTCACTGAAATGTATATGGCGATTTCCATGAAAACAGCTTGCTGATTTTAAGTAGAACTTGAATCTGGAGATAGCTGAGTCCTTTCAATCACTTGTTATGTATTATGGTATCTGCAACCATTCATGTGCCATTTAAGTGAATATGAGCATCTGAAGTAAATATATATATTGAAAATTGATTTTTTCTTCTCATGCACAGTATCTGTTAACTAGTGGAAAGGACAATCATGATGAAAACACGCTTGAGCTATTTAAGCAGAACTTGAATTGTTCCATCTAAGCGAAGCAAGTTCTGATCACTGTAATGCATATTCATGAAAACAGCCATTGAGCTTTAGCCAGAACTGAATTATGAGCTTAGCCGAAAATGCATTTTTTAGAACTTCTTTTTTTTATCGTCATGCACAATTTCATCTGGCTATAATTAGGAATGACTCAGTAAAAATGACTTTTTAAAATTGACTTTTTTTTCATTTTTGTCAAACTTTTCATTCTGTGTAAACTTATGGAAAGTGACAAACTGAGTGAAATGTGACATATGACTGAATAGAGTGAATTTGTTCCTTTATTCTCATCGAAGGAAGCGAGCAGAGCTCTGAAACTGGTATACGCACTTTCATGAAAACACGCTTTTGAGCTTTTAGCTCAGAACTTGAATCTGTGCGTGTATCAGCCTGGAAGTCCTTCAGATCACTTGAATGCATATATGGCATCATGGTCCAATGTATGAATGGCCATTTGCAAGTGAATTGAGCTTCAAGTAAATATGCACTTTTTAAAAACTTGTTTTTTTTCATTCTGCTTGTCAAACTTTCATTCTGTGTATACAATAGGAAATGATAAACTATGAGTGAAATGTATTATGACTGAATAGAGAGTGAATTTGTCTATCTCCGATGTCTGAACGAGTTTGAAACTTGCTATAACTTGATTCATGAAAACACGCTCTGAGCTTTAAGCTCATGAACTTGAATCATTGTGTATCTAGCCTGAAGTCTTTCAGATCACTTGATGCAAATGATATTTTTACTTATTGGTCCATTGTATTGGCCATTTGAGTGAATATGAGTTGAAGTGAAAAATGCACTTTAAAATTGTTTTTTTCATTCGTAATGTCAAAATTTCATTCGGATAACTAAGGGGAAAGTGATCAAAATGAGTGAAATGTCTATATGACTGAATGAGAGTGAATTTGTTCTATTCCGAGGGAAGGTACTAGAGTCTGAAACTGTGCTAAGACTTTCATGAAAACAGCTTTTGAGCTTTGCTCAGAACTTGAATCTGGCTTCAGCCTGGAAGTCCTTCAGATCACTGTGCAAGCATATAGGATCGATTGGTCCAATGTCATGTGGCATTTGCAAGTGAATTGAGCTTGAGTAAAATATGCACTTTTTAAAACTTGTTTTTTTTTCTTCTGTCAAACTTTCATTCTGTATAACTAGTGAAAGTGACAAACATGAGTGAAATGTGTATATGACTGAATGAGAGTGAATTTGTTCCTATCTCCGAAGGAAGCGACTAGAGCTCTGAAACTGTGTATATGACTTTCATGAAAACACGCTTTTGAGCTTTAAGCTCAGAACTTGAATCTGTGCGTATCTAGCCTGGAAGTCCTTTCACTGTATGCATGGATGATTGTCAATGCAGCTTTGGATGTAGAAAATGATTTAAATTTTTTTCTCTGATTCAATTCTTGTATGGAGGAAAATGGAAATGCTATATGACTGAAGAGAGTGAATTTTTCTATTCGGAAGAGCTAGAGTCGAACTGTGTTAAGACTTCATGAAAACACGCTTTGTTTTAAGCTCAGAACTGAATCTGCGTATCTGCCTGGAAGTCCTCAGATCATAAGATATATGATCTTTCCAATGTATGCATCAAGTGAATTTGAGCTTGAGTAATATGCACTTTAACTTGTTTTCATTCTTAGCAAACTTTATTGTATAATAGGAAAGTGACAAATGTGAAAGCTATAGACTGAATGAGAGTGAATGTCTTTCTCAAGGAGCTCAGAGTTGAAACTGTTAAGACTTTATGAAAAGCTTGAGCTTTTGCTCAGAATGAATCTGGTATTAGCCTAAGTCTCTAGATCACGTGCAATATATATGGACATTGTCCAATGTATGTGGCATTAAGAATTTGAGCTGAGGAAATATATTTTAAATTGTTTTTTATTCTCAAATTATTTGATAACTATGAAGTGACAAACATGAGGAAATGGCTAAGACTGAATGAGATAATTGTCCTATCTCCAAGGAAGAGCAGAGCCTGAAACGTGTAACGACTTCATGAAAACACGCTTTTGAGCTTTTAGCTCAGAACTTGAATCTGTGCGATTCTAGCCTGAAGTCCTTCAGATCACTGTGCAAGCTATATGGCATCGATTGGTCCAATGTACATGACTGCATTTGTAAGTGAATATGAGCTTCTGAAGTGAAATATGCACTTTTTAAAATTGTTTTTTTTCATTGCATTGTCAAAACTTTTCATTCTGTGTATAATTCAACGAATGGTACAAACATGGTAAATGTGACTATATGACTGAATGAGAGTGAATTTGTTATTCGATAGGAAGCGAAGCTAGAGTTTCTGAAACTGTGGTATATACGACTTTCATGAAAACACGCTTTTGAGCTTTTAGCTCAGAACTTGAATCTGCGAGTATCTAGCCTGAAGTCTTCAGATCACTGGCAATGCATATGGATCGATTGGTCAATGCATTTTGAACCATTTGCAAGTGAATATGAGCTTCGAAGTGAAAAATATGCACTTTTTAAAAACTTGTTTTTTTTTCTGATGTCAAAACTTTTCATTCTGTGTAAACTAGGGAATGGCAAACATGAGTGAAAATGTGACTTATAGACTGAAATGAGATGAATTTGTTCCTATCTCTTAGAAGCGAAGCATAGAGCTCTGAAACTGTGGTATACGACTTTCATGAAAAACGCTTCTTGAGCTTTTGCTTCTAGAACTTGAATCTGTGCGATTCTAGCCTCGAAGTCCTTCAGATCACTGTGCAATGCATATATGGCATCGATTGGTCCAATTACATGATGGCATTTCAAGTGAATATGAGCTTCTGAAGTAATATGCACTTTTTAAAACTGTTTTTTTTTCTATTCTGTCAGAACTTTTCATTCTGTGTATAATACGGAATGACAAACATGAGTGAAATGTGCTATGACTGAATAGAGTGAATTTCTTATCTCCTAAGGAAGCTTGAACTGAGTCTCTGAAACGTGGTATAGACTTTCATGAAAACACGCTTTGAGCTTTTAAGCTCAGAACTTGAATCTGTACAGTATCTAGCTCGAAGTCTTCAGATCATGTGCAATGCATATATGGATCATTGTCCAATGATCTATGGCCATTTGCAAGTGAATTGAGCTTTCGATGAAATAGCACTTTTAAAACTTGTTTTTTTCATTCATGTCAAACATTTGTATCTGTGATATACAGTGGAAATGATAAAAGAGTGAAATGTCATTGACTGATAAATTAATTTGTTCCTATCTCAGAAGGAAGCGAGCTAGAGCTTGAAACTTGGTATATGCATTTCATGAAAACACGCTTCTTGAGCTTTTAAGCTCAGAACTTGAATCTGTGGCGTTTCAGCTCTAAGTCTTCAGATCACTGTGCAATGCATATATGGATCGATTGGTCCAATGTGCATGAATGGCCATTTGCAAGTGAATTGAGCTTCTGAAGTAAAATATGCACTTTTTAAAACTTGTTTTTTCATTCTGCATGTCAACACTTTTCATTCTGTGTATAACTAAGGGAAAGTGACAAACATGAGTGAAATGACTATATGACTGAATGAGAGTGAATTTGTTCCTATCTCCGTAGAGGAAGCGAAGTAGAGCTCTGAAACGTGTATAGACTTTCATGAAACACGCTTTTGAGCTTTTGCTCAGAACTGAATCTGTGCTATCAGCTAAGTCTTAGATCATTGCAAGCATATAGCATCGATGTCCAAGCATGAATGGCCATTTGCAAGGAATTGAGTTAAGAAATATACTTTTTAAAATTGTTTTTTTTCTGCATGTCAAACTTTCATTCTGTGTATAACAAGGGAAAGTGACAAACATGAGTGAAATGTGACTATATGACTGAATGAGAGTGAATTTGTTCCTATCTCCGAAGGAAGCTAGCAGAGCTCTGAAATGTGGCTATACGACTTCATGAAAACACTTGAGCTTTTGCTCAGAACTTAATCTAGCGATCTAGCTTAAGTCCTTCAGATCACTTCAATGATATATGCATCATTGTCCATATGAATGGCATTTGCAAGTGAATTGAGCTTAAGTGAAAATATGCATTTTTAAAACTTGTTTTTTTTATTCTGCATGTCAAACTTTTCATTCTGTTAACTAAGGGAAAGTGACAAATGAGAGAAATGTGTATAGACTGAATGAGAGTGAATTTGTTCTATCTCCTAGGAGCGGCAGAGTCTGAAACTGTGTATACGACTTTCATGAAAAACGTTTTGAGCTTTTAAGCTCAGAACTGAATCTAGCGTATCAGCCTAAGTCCTCAGATCCTTGCAATGCTATATGGATCGATTGGTCCAATGTGATGGCCATTTGGGAATTGAGCTTTGAAGTGAAAATATGCACTTTTTAAAACTTGTTTTCATGCAACTTTCATTCTGTGTATCATGGAAAGAAACATGAGGAAATGTCATAGACTGAATGAGATGAATTTGTTCTATCTCCGAAGGAAGCAGAGTTGAAACTGCTTTTCATTGAGCTTTAGCAAACTGAATCGGCGTATCTAGCTGAAGTCTTTAGATCACTTGCAATGAATATGAGTCCATGAATGGCATTGCAGAATTGAGCTTTGTAAAATATGCATTTTTGTTGAAAACTTTATTCGTCAATGTCAAACTTAGTGAAATATATAGACTGAATGAGGAATGTCTTATTGATGAAGAGTTTGATTCTAACTCTGTAAGACTTTCATGAAAAACGTTCTATTTAACTTCATGAACTTTTGAGCTTTTAGCTCGAAGTATCTTCGATACTGTGAAGTCTGATCATTGAAGTCAATGTATATGGAATGCAGGTAATATAGCTCTGAAGAATAGCATTTTTGAATATGTTTGAGTTAATATGCATTTTAAAAACTTTTTTTCATTCTGTGTATAACATTCGATTTGTAAAACATGATGGAAAGTGACAATACTGATGAAATGTGAATTTGTTACCGAATGAAGGAATGTTCTATGCTCTGAAGTGTATAGCTAGAGCTTCTGAAAACATGCATTGATTTATGCAGAACTTTTGAGCTTTTAGCTCAGAAGTATCTGTCGAGTACTTAGCTAAAGCTTCAGATCACTTGCAAGCATAATGGTCATTGTCAAGTGAATGGCTTGCCATTTGAAAATATGAGCTTATTTTAAAATTTGACTTTTTAAATGTTTTGTTTTCATTCTCATGTCAAACTTTCATTCTGGTAATAATGAAATGACAAACTGAGTGAAATGTGACTATATGACTGAATGAGATGAATTTGTTCCTATCTCCGAGGAAGCAGTAGAGCTCTGAAACTGTGCTTACGACTTTATGAAAACAGCTTTTGAGCTTGCTCAGAACTTGAATCTGGGTATCTGCCTGAAGTCTTTCAGATCACTGTGCAAGATATGGTATCATTGGTCCAATGTGATTGGCATTTGAAGTGAATATGAGCTTCTGAGTAAATATGCACTTTTTAAAACTTGTTTTTTCTTCTGCATGTCAAAACTTTCATTCTGTGTATAACTAGGAAAGTGCAAACATGAGGAAATGACTATATGACTGAATGAGATTGAATTTGTTCTATCTCTCAAGGAAGCTTAGCCAGAGCTCTGAAACTGTGATATGACTTTCATGAAAACACGCTTTGAGCTTTTAAGCTCAGAACTGAATCTGTGCGTATCTAGCCTGGGAAGTCCTTCAGATCACTGTGCAATGCATATATGGCATCGATTGGTCCAATGTGCATGTATGGCATTTGCAAGTGAATATGAGCTTCTGAAGTGAAATATGCACTTTTTAAAATTGTTTTTTTTTCATTCTGCTGTCAAAACTTTTCATTCTGTGTATAATCTAGGAAATGTGACAAACTGAGTGAAATGTGACTATATGACTGAATGAGAGTGAATTTGTTCCTATCTCCGTAAGGAAGCTAGCAGAGCTCTGAAACTGTGGCTATAAGCACTTTCATGAAAACACGCTTTTGAGCTTTTAAGCTCAGAACTTGAATCTGTGCGAGTATCTAGCCTGGGAAGTCCTTCAGATCACTGTGCAATGCATATATGGCATCGATTGTCCAATGTACATGTATGGCCATTTGCAAGTGAATTGAGCTTCTGAGTAAAATATGCACTTTTAAAAACTTGTTTTTTTTTCATTCTGATGTCAAAACTTTTCATTCTGTGTATAACTAATGGGAAAGTGACAAACATGAGTGAAATGTGACTATATGACTGAATGAGAGAATTTGTTCCTATCTCCGTAGAAGGAAGCTAGCCAGAGCTCTGAAACTGTGGCTATACGACTTTCATGAAAACACGCTTTTGAGCTTTTAAGCTCAGAACTTGAATCTGTGCGTATCTAGCCTGGAAGTCCTTCAGATCACTGTGCAATGCATATATGGCATCGATTGGTCCAATGTGCATGTATGGCCATTTGCAAGTGAATATGAGCTTCTGAAGTGAAA
Source organism: Gymnothorax javanicus (assembly GCA_029692085.1). Lineage (NCBI taxonomy): Eukaryota > Metazoa > Chordata > Actinopteri > Anguilliformes > Muraenidae > Gymnothorax > Gymnothorax javanicus. The sequence goes on from JAFJMP010000023.1 coordinate 194,141, forward strand.
ATATGCACTTTTTAAAACTTGTTTTTTTTCATTCTGCATGTCAAACTTTTCATTCTGTGTATAACTCAAGTGGAAAGTGACAAACATGAGTGAAATGTGACTATATGACTGAATGAGAGTGAATTTGTTCCTATCTCAGAAGGAAGCGAAGCTAGAGCTCTGAAACTGTGGCTATACGCACTTTCATGAAAACACGCTTTTGAGCTTTTAAGCTCAGAACTTGAATCTGTGCGGTATCTAGCCTGGAAGTCCTTCAGATCACTGTGCAATGCATATGGCATCGATTGTCCAATGTCATGAATGGCATTTGCAAGGAATTGAGCTTCAATGAAAATATGACTTTTTAAAACTTGTTTTTTTCATTCTGATGTCAAACTTTTCATTCTGTGTATAACTAGGAAAGTGAAAACATGAGTGAAATGTGACATAGACTGAATGAGAGTGAATTTGTTCCTATCTCCGTAGGAAGCTTTAGCTAGAGCTCTAAACTGTGGCTATACGACTTTCATGAAAACACGCTTTTGAGCTTTTAAGCTCAGAACTTGAATCTGTGCGTATCTAGCCTGGGAAGTCCTTCAGATCACTGGCAATGCATATGGATCGATTGGTCCAATGTCATGAATGGCCATTTCAAGTGAATTTGAGCTTCGAAGTGAAAATATGCACTTTTTAAAACTTGTTTTTTTCATTCTGCATGTCAACACTTTTCATTCTGTATAACTAAGTGGAAAGTGACAAACATGAGTGAAATGCTATAATGACTGAATGAGAGTGAATTTGTTCCTATTCCGAAGGAAGCTGAGCCAGAGTTAAACTGTGGCTATACGACTTTCATGAAAAACACGCTTTTGAGCTTTTAAGCTCAGAACTTGAATCTGTGCGTATTTCTAGCCGGGAAGTCCTTCAGATCACTGTGCATGCATATATGGTATCGATTGGTCCAATGTCATGATGGCCATTTGCAAGTGAATGAGCTCTGAATGAAAATATGCACTTTTTAAAATTGTTTTTTTCATTCTGCATGTCAAACTTTCATCTGTGTATAACTAAGGGAATGACAAACTGAGGAAATGTGACTATATGACTGAATGAGAGTGAATTTGTTCTATTCCGAGAAGCGAGCAGAGCTCTGAAACTGTGGCTATACGCTTTCATGAAAACACGCTTTGAGCTTTAAGCTCAGAACTTGAATCTGTGCGTATCTAGCTAAGTCCTTCGATCACTTGCAATGCATAATGGCATCGATTGGTCCAATGTCATGATGGCATTTGCAAGTGAATATGAGCTCTGAAGTGAAAATATGCACTTTTTTAAAACTTGTTTTTTTCATTCTGCATGTCAAACTTTCATTCTGTGTATAACTAGGGAAATGACAAACATGAGTGAAATGTGCTATATGACTGAATGAGAGTGAATTTGTTCCTATCTCCGTAGGAAGCAGCAGAGTCTGAAACTGTGGCTATATGACTTCATGAAAACACGCTTTTGAGCTTTTAAGCCAGAACTGAATCTGTGCGGTATCTAGCCTAAGTCCTTCAGATCACTGTGCAATGATATATGGATCGATTGTCCAATGTCATAATGGCCATTTGCAAGTGAATTGAGCTTGAGTAAATATGCACTTTTTAAAAACTTGTTTTTTTCATTCTCATGTCAAAACTTTTCATTCTGTGTATAACTCAGTGAAAGTGCAAACATGAGTGAAATGTGACTATATGACTGAATGAGATGAATTTGTTCCTATCTCCGAGAAGTAGCTAGACTCTGAAACGTGATATACGACTTTCATGAAAACACGCTTTGAGCTTTTAAGCTCAGAACTTGAATCTGGCGTATCAGCCTGGGAAGTCCTTCAGATCATGTGCAATGCATATATGGCATCGATTGTCCAATGTCATGTATGGCATTTGCAAGTGAATATGAGCTTCTGAAGTGAAATATGCACTTTTTAAAACTTTTTTTTTTCATTCTGCTGTCAAACTTTCATTCTGTGTATAACTAAGGAAGTGACAAACATGAGTGAAATGTGACTATATGACTGAATGAGAGTGAATTTGTTCCTATCTCCGAAGGAAGCGAACTAGAGCTCTGAAACTGTGGCTAACGACTTCATGAAAACACGTTCTTTGAGCTTTTAAGCTCAGAACTTGAATCTGTGCGTATCTCACTGGAAGTCTTCAGATACTTGCATCTATGGTATCATTGGTCCATTGGCATTTGGCTATTGCAAGTGAATATGAGCTTCTGATGTTAAAATATGCACTTTTTAAAACTTGTTTTTTTCATTCTGCATGTCAAACATTTCATTCTTGTATAACTAAGGGGAAACTGACAAACATGAGTGAAATGTCATATGACTGAATGAGATTGAATTTGTTCTATCTCGTAAGGAAGCAAGCTAGAGCTCTGAAACTGTGGCTATATCGCACTTTCATGAAACACGCTTTTTGAGCTTTTACAGAATTGAATCTGTGTAAGTGAATCTTCAGAAGTGAAGATATGCACTTTAAAAATGGCCATTTAAGTGAATTTGGCTTGTAAAATCTTTTAATTTTTTTGTAAATTCATGTGAATGTGAAAACATGAGTGAAATGTGACTATATGACTGAATGAGAGTGAATTTGTTCCTATCTCCGAAGGAAGCGAGCTAGAGCTCTGAAACTGTGGCTATACGACTTTCTGAAACACGTTTTTTGAGCTTTAAGCTCAGAACTTGAATCTGGCGTATCTAGCCTGAAGTCTTCAGATCACTGCAAGCATATAGGCATCATTGGTCCATGCAATGGCATTTGAAGTGAATTTGAGCTTGATGAAATATGCACTTTTTAAAACTTTTTTTTTCATTCTGATGTCAAATTATTCTGTATAACTAGGAAAGCAAACATGGTGAAATGTGCATATGACTGAATGAGATGAATTTGTTCTATCTCGAGGAAAGCTAGAGTTGAAACTGTGGTATACGATTCATGAAACACGCTTGAGCTTTAAGCTCAGAACTTGAATCTGTGTGATTAGCCTGAAGTCCTTCAGATCACTGTGCAATGCATATATGATGATTGTCCATGCATGAATGGCATTTGCAAGTGAATTTGAGCTTCTATGAAAATATACTTTTTAAAACTTTTTTTTTTCATTCTGATGTCAAACTTTATTCGTGTATAACTAGTGGAAAGTGACAAACATGAGTGAAATGTGGCTATATGACTGAATGAGAGTGAATTTGTCCTATTCCTGAAGGAACTGAGAGCTCTGAAACTGTGGCTATATCGACTTTCATGAAAACGCTTTTTTGAGCTTAAGCTCAGAACTTGAATCTGCAGTATTCAGCTAAGTCTTCAGATCACTTGCAATGCATATATGGTATCGATTGTCCAATGCTGAATGGCCATTTGCAAGTGAATTTGAGCTTCTGAGTAAAATATGCACTTTTTAAAACTTGTTTTTTTTCATTCTGATGTCAAACTTTTCATTCTTGTATAACTAATGGAAAGTGACAAACTGAGTGAAATGTGACTATAGGGACTGAATGAGATGAATTTGTCTATCTCCTAATGGAGATAGCAGAGCTCTGAAACTGTGGCTATGGACTTTCATGAAAATCACGCTTCTTGAGCTTTAAGCTCAGAACTTGAATCTGTGCGTATCTAGCCTGAAGTCCTTCAGATCACTGTGCAATGCATATATGGATCGATTTCAATTTTCATTCTGTAAGGAATTTGACTCTGATAGTAATATGAACTTTAAAAACTTGTTAATTTATTGCTGTTGTAAAATTGTATCTTGTTCCATTCCTAGGAAAGGACAAACAGTTGAAATGTGGCTATATGACTGAATGAGATGGAAATCTTTTATTTCCAGTGGAACTTGAATAGAGCTCTGAAACTGGATATTCAGATCATGCAATGAAACACGCTTCTTGAGTTTCAACTCGAACTTGAATCTGTGGAAGTATCTGCTTGGGAAGTTCTTTTAGAAACTTGAATTTTCATTTGGATGTCAATTTTCCATTGTAACTATGGCCATGGCAAGTGAATATGAGTTCTATAAAGATATAGATTTTTGAAAATTTGTTTTTTTCTCGATTCTGAGCAAACTTTCACGTGATATAACCTATAGAAAAGACAAACTTGAGTAATGTGACTATAGAACTTGAATGAGATTGAATTCTGTTCTATCTCAGAAGGAGCAGCTAGAGTCTCGAACTGTACATAGACTTTCATGAAATCACGCTATTGAGCTTTATGCTCAGAATACTGTATGCAATTTCCATGAAAACACGACTTTTGAGCTAGTGCGTATCAGCCTGGAAGCTTCATCTGCAATATATGGTCGATTTCAAGTTATGGCCATCAAGTGAATTATGAAGAATAGATTAAATTTTTTTCTTTCATCATCTGATAATGGATGAGAATGATAGACTGAAGAGTGATTGTCAGGGGAGTTAAACTGGGTATGACTTCATGAAACACGCTTAGTTTTGCAATAATGGCGATATGAGTCTAGTACGACATATATGGCATCGTCAAGTGCATGATGCCATTGCAAGTGAATTGAGCTTAAGTAAAATATGACTTTTTAAACTGTTTTTTCATTCTGCATGTCAAAACTTTTCATTCTGTATAACTATGAAATGACAAACATGATGAAAGTGACTATATGACTGAATGAGAGTGAATTGTTCTATCTCCGAAGGAAGCACAATTTGATCGTAATTATTCAGTATTGAGTAGAATATATTTAAATGTTTTTATTCTGATGTCATCATGATACTGGTAATCTGTGGATTTTTCAGCTAGATCCTTCGTCGTGAATGCATATGATGATGAAGTCTAGATGAGCTCGAGTGAATATGATTTAAATTTTTTTCTAATTCATTTGTAATGGAAAAGGACTAGAACTGAATCGTATGACTGTGAAGTCCTTCAATACTGTAGCAATTATCTTGGTATTGCCGAATCTTAATAGCTTGCAAGTGAATTGAGCTTTCGAATATGCAATTCTTTAAAACATGTTTTTTTTATATGCATGTAAAACTTTTTTGTTTCACCATGTAAAATTACTGTGTGAACTAAGTGATGAAATGAGTGAATTGCTATGCTGAAGGATGAATTGCTATCCGATGGCATAGCATTTCATGAAACAGCTTTGACTTTAGAAACATTGAGTTTTAGCTCGAATCTTCGATCTGTATGCAATGAAGTCCTCAGATCAATGTCATGATGGCATTGAAGTGAAATGAGTGAAGTGAAGAATATGACTTGATGAAAATTGTTTTTTTAATTGTTTTTTTTCATTCTGTGTATAAAATTATGTAAACTAGGGAAATCATAGAAATAGAGTGAAATTTGTTTATTCCGAGAAAGAGTAATGTCTCTAAACGTGGATAGCTTTCTAAAACACTTGAGCTTAAGCGAACTTGAATCACGTTTTAGCTCAAGTCTTGATCTGTGGCATTATGGGAAGTCTCATGATCAATGTGCAATGCATTGCAGATGATTTGATGAGATTATGCATTTAAATTGTTTTTTCATTTGCATTAAAATTTTTTTTATAATCATAAATTATCATGGTAAATGGTATATGACAAATGAGTGAATTTGTTCCTATTCGAAGGAAGAATAAGTCTGAACGGGAACGACTAGAACGCTTGAGCTTTAGCTCAGCTTGAAACTCGTTTTGAGCTTTGAGCACTTAAATCAATGTCTATGGATCTTGATCATAAGTGAAATGGCATTTGCATGAATTTGTCTGAATGAAAATTGCACTTTAAAACTTGTTTTTTTTTATTCTGATGTCAAACTTTCATTCTGTTAATAAGGAAAGGACAAACATGAGGAAATGTGCTATATGACTGAATGAGAGTGAATTTGTTCTATCTCCGAGGAAGCTAGCTAGAGCTCTGAAACTGTAAGACTTCATGAAAACACGCTTGCTTTAGCTCAGAACTTGAATCTTGCATTAGCTAGTCTTCAGATCACCAAGCATATTGGATCATTGTCCAATGATGAATGCTTGAGGAATTTGAGCTAAGTGAAAATACTTTAAAATTGTTTTTTTCATTCTGTCACACTTTCATTCTGTATAACTAAGTGGAAAGTGACAAACATGAGGAAATGGCTATATGACTGAATGAGAGTGAATTTGTTCCTATCTCCAGAAGGAAGCAGCAGAGTCTGAAACGTGGCTATAGCACTTTCATGAAAACACGCTTTGAGCTTTTGCTCAGAACTGAATCGTGCGTATTAGCTCAAGTCCTTCAGATCACTGTCAATGATTATGGATCGATGCCAATGATGATGGCCATTTGCAAGGAATTTGAGCTTATGAAAATATGCATTTTTAAAATTGTTTTTTCATTTATTCAAACTTTTCATTCTGTGTATAACTAGTGGAAAGTGACAAACATGAGTGAAATGTATATGACTGAATGAGAGTGAATTTGTTCCTATCTCCGTAGGAAGCGAGCAGAGTTGAAACTGTGGCTATACGCACTTTCATGAAAAACGCTTTTGAGCTTTTAAGCTCAGAACTTGAATCTAGTATCTAGCCTGGGAAGTCCTTCAGATCATGCAATGCATATATGGCATCGATTGGTCCAATGTCATGAATGGCCATTTGCAAGTGAATTGAGCTTTAAGTGAAATATGCACTTTTTAAAACTTGTTTTTTCATTCTGCATGTCAACACTTTTCATTCGTGTATAACTAGGAAACTGACAAACATGAGTGAAATGTGACTATATGACTGAATGAGATTGAATTTTTTCCCTATCTCCGTAGGGAAGCGGGGCTAGAGCTCTGAAACTGTGGCTATCGCACTTTCATGAAACAGCTTCTTTGAGCTTTAAGCTCAGAACTTAAACTTGCGTGTATCTAGCCTGGGAAGTCCTTCAGATCACTGTGCAATGCATATAGGGCATCGATTGGTCCAATGTACATGTAGGGCCCATTTGCAAGTGAATATGAGCTCTGAAGTGAAAATATGCACTTTTTGAAAAATTGTTTTTTTTCATTCTGCTTGTCAAAACATTTCATTCTGTGTATAACTAAGTGGGAAACTGCAAACATGAGGAATGTGACTATATGACTGAATGAGATTGAATTTTTTCAATTCCGGGAAGGGAAAACTGATTTGAAAGGGCTTTTTTTTAAAATTTTTTTTTTAAAAAAAAAATTTTTTTTTTAAAAAGGGAAAATTTTTAAAAAGGGAAAATTTTTTTAAAAAAAAATTTTTGAAAATTTTTTTTTTTTTTTTCCCTTTTTTTTTTTTGGGGGCCCCCCCTTTTTTGGGGAAAATTTTAACCCAAAGGGTTTTTTTTTTCCCCCCAAAAAAAGGGGTTTCCGGGTTTTTTTTAAAAAAATTTTTAAAAAAAAATTTTTTTTTAAAATTTTTTTTAAATTTTTCTTTCAAAAAAAAACCCAAAAAAGGGTTTTGGGGTTTTAAAAAAAAGGGAAAAAAAAATTTTTTTAAAAAATTTTTTTTAAAACGGGGTTTAAAAAATTTTTTGGGAAAAAATTTGGGGGAAAAAAAAAATTGTGTTTTTTTGGGGAATTTTTGTTCCCCCCCCCTGGGGGGTGAAAAAAAACCCCCTTTTAAAAAACCCTTTTTTAAAAAAAAAAAATTTTTTTTTTTCCTTTTTTTTTTTTTTTTAAAAAAGGGGGGTTTAAAAAAAAAATTTTAAGGAAAATTTTTTTTTTTTTTAAAATTTTTTTTTTTTGGGGTTAAAAATTTTTTTAAAAATTTTTGGGGGAAAAAAAAGGGGGGGTTTTTTTAAAAAGGGGGTTTTTTTTTTTTGGAAGGGGGGGCCCCCTTTTTTTTTAAAAAATTTTTTGGGTTTAAAAAAAAATTTTTTTTTTTTTTTTTTTTTTTTGGGCCTTTTTTCTTTTTGGGTTTGGTAAAAAAAAAAATTAAAGTAAATGGGGGGGGAAAAAAAATTTTTTTTTAAAAAAAATTTTGGTTTTAAAATTTTCCCGGTTTTTAAAAAATTTTTTTTTAAAAAAATTTTTAAAAAAAGGGGGTTTTTCCCCGGGGGGTTTTCCGGGGTTTTTTTTTCCCCCTTTTTAAAATTTAACCCCAAAAAAAATTTTTTTAAAAAAGGGGTTTTTTTTTTAAAAAAAATTTCCTTTTTTTAAAGGGGGAAAAACTTTTTTTTTTTTGGGGAAAAATTTTTTTTAAAATTTTTTTTTCCCCAATTAAAATTTTCTTTGGTTTTTTAAAAAAAAAAAATTTTTAAAAAAAAAAAATTTTTTTTTTAACCCGGGGAAAAAAAATTTTCCGGGTTTCCTTTTTTCCCCCCTTTTTTTTTTTTAAAAAAAAAATTTTTTTTGAAAATTGTTTTTTTTATTCTGATTCAAAACATTTCATTCTGTGTATAACTAAGGAAATGACAAACATGAGTGAAATGTACTTATGACTGAATGAGATTAATTTGTTCCTTCTCCGAAGAAGCTAGCTAGAGCTCTGAAACTGTGGCTATACGACTTTCTGAAACACTCTTGAGCTTTTAAGCTCAGAACTTGAATCTGTGCGTATTAGCCTGGGAAGTCCTTCAGATCACTTAATGCATATATGGATCGATTGCCAATGTACATGTTGCCATTTGCAAGTGAATATGAGCTCTGAAGTGAAAAATATGCACTTTTTGAAAATTTTTTTTTTTATTCTGATGTCAAAACATTTATTCTGTGTATAACAATGGAAACTGACAAACATGAGTGAAATGTGACTATATGACTGAATGAGATTGAATTTGTTCCTATCTCCGAAGGAAGCAGCTAGAGCTCTGAAACTGTGGCTATACGCACTTTCATGAAAACACGCTTTTTTGAGCTTTTAAGCTCAGAACTTGAATCTGTGCGGTATCTAGCCTGGGAAGTCCTTCAGATCACTGTGCAATGCATATATGGCATCGACATGGTCCAATGTACATGTATGGCCATTTGCAAGTGAATATGAGCTTCTGAAGTGAAAATATGCACTTTTTTGAAAAATGTTTTTTTTCATTCTGCTGTCAAAACATTTCATTCTGTGTATAACTAAGTGGGAAACTGACAAACATGAGTGAAATGTGACTATATGACTGAATGAGATTGAATTTGTTCCTATCTCCAGAAGGAAGTGAGCCAGAGCTCTGAAACTGTGGCTATACGCACTTTCATGAAAACACGCTTCTTTGAGCTTTTAAGCTCAGAACTTGAATCTGTGCGTGTATCTAGCCTGGGAAGTCCTTCAGATCACTGTGCAATGCATATATGGCATCGATTGGTCCAATGTACATGTATGGCCATTTGCAAGTGAATATGAGCTTCTGAAGTGAAAATATGCACTTTTTTGAAAACTTGTTTTTTTTCATTCTGCATGTCAAAACATTTCATTCTGTGTATAACTAAGTGGGAAACTGACAAACATGAGTGAAATGTGACTATATGACTGAATGAGATTGAATTTGTTCCTATCTCCGTAAGGAAGCGAGCTAGAGCTCTGAAACTGTGGCTATACGCACTTTCATGAAAACACGCTTTGAGCTTTTAAGCTCAGAACTTGAATCTGTGCGGTATCTAGCCTGGGAAGTCCTTCAGATCACTGTGCAATGCATATATGGCATCGATTGGTCCAATGTACATGTATGGCCATTTGCAAGTGAATATGAGCTTGAAGTGAAAATATGCACTTTTTTGAAAAACTTGTTTTTTTTCATTCTGCATGTCAAAACATTTCATTTGTGTATAACTAAGGGAAACGACAAACATGAGTGAAATGTGACTATATGACTGAATGAGATTGAATTTGTTCCTATCTCCAGAAGGAAGCGAGAGAGCTCTGAAACTGTGGCTATACGACTTTCATGAAAACACGCTTTGAGCTTTTGCTCAGAACTTGGAATTGTGCGTATCTAGCCTGGGAAGTCCTTCAGATCACTGTGCAATGATATATGGCATCATTGGTCCAATGTACATGTATGGCCATTTGCAAGTGAATATGAGCTTCTGAAGTGAAAATATGCATTTTTTAAAAATTGTTTTTTTTTCATTCTGTTGTCAAAACTTTTCATTCTGTGTATAACTAAGGGAAATGACAAACATGAGTGAAATGTACTATATGACTGAATGAGATTGAATTTGTTCCTATCTCCAGAAGGAAGCTAGCAGAGCTTGAAACTGTGGCTATACGACTTTCATGAAAAACACGCTTTTGAGCTTTAAGCTCAGAACTTGAATCTGGCGGTATCTAGCCTGGGAAGTCCTTCGATCACTGTGCAATGCATATATGGTATCATTGGTCCAATGTCATTTTTTGGCCATTTGCAAGTGAATAGAGCTTTGAAGTGAAAATATGCACTTTTTAAAAACTTGTTTTTTTTTCATTCTGCATGTCAAAACTTTTATTCTGTGTATAACTAGTGGGAAATGACAAACATGAGTGAAATGTGACTATATGACTGAATGAGATTGAATTTGTTCCTATCTCCGAAGGAAGCTTAGCCAGAGCTCTGAAACTGTGGCTATACGACTTCATGAAAAACACGCTTTTGAGCTTTTAAGCTCAGAACTTGAATCTGTGCGGTATTCAGCCTGGGAAGTCCTTCAGATCACTGTGCAATGCATATATGGCATCATTGGTCCAATGACATGTATGGCCATTTGCAAGTGAATATGAGCTTCTGAAGTGAAAATATGCACTTTTTTGAAAACTTGTTTTTTTTTTCATTCTGCATGTCAAAACATTTCATTCTGTGTATAACAAATGGGAAACTGACAAACATGAGTGAAATGTGACTATATGACTGAATGAGATTGAATTTGTTCCTATCTCCAGCAGAAGCGAAGCTAGAGCTTGAAAACTGTGGCTATATACTTTCATGAAAACACGCTTCTTTGAGCTTTTAAGCTCAGAACTTGAATCTGTGCTAGTATCTAGCCTGGAAGTCCTTTCAGATCACTGTGCAATGCATATATGGCTCGATGTCAATGTACATGTTGCCATATTAAGGAAATATGAGCTTGGAAGTGAATATATGCACTTTTTGAAAAAATTGTTTTTTTTCATTCTGTTTCAAAACATTCATTTGTGTATAACTAATGGGAAACTGACAAACATAGAAAATGTGCTATATTGACTGAATGAGATTGAATTGTTTCTATTCACAGTGAAGCAGCTAGAGTTTCTGAAACTGTGCGGTTGGCTTTGCAAGTCTTTCATGAAAACACGCTATTGAGCTTTTAAGCTCAGAACTTGAATCTGTGCTTGATCTAGCTTTAAGTCTTATACTTGGAATGCATTATATTGGCAATCGATTGGTCCAATGTACATTTTCCATTTGCAAGTAAATGAGCTTCTGAATGAAAAATATCACTTTTTTAAAAACGTTTTTTTTAGCTTTGTATGTCAAACATTTCATCTGTGTATAACTAAGTGGAAAGCAAACATGAAGTGAAATGTGACTTTTGACTGAATGAGATTAATTTGTTCCTTTCCAAGAAGGAAGATGACTCTGAAACTGTGGCTATATGACTTTTCATGAAAACAGCTTTTTAGTTTTAAGCTCAGGAACTGAACTTGGATCTACCTGGGAAGTCCTTCAGGATCACTGTGCAATGCATATATGGCATCCATTGGCCAATGTACATGTAATGTCTATTCAAGTGAATATGAGCTTTGAAGTGTAAAATCGACTTTTTGAAAATTTTGTTTTTTATTCTGCTGTAAAACTTTCATTCGTGTATAACTAGGAAACAGCAAACATGAGTGAATGGACTATATGACTGAATGAGATTGAATTTGTTCCTAAAATTGTTGAAGCTAGCTAGAGCTCTAAACTGTGGCTATATCATTTCATGAAAACAGCTTCTTGAGCTTTTAAGCTCAAACTTGAATCTGTGCTGTATCTAGCCTGGGAAGTATCAGATCACTGTGCAATGGCATAGGATCGATTGGTCAATGACATGTATGGCCATTTTGCAAGAAAGAGCTTGAAGTGAAAATATGCACTTTGAAAACTTGTTTTTTTCATTCTGCATTGTCAAACATTCAATTCTGTATAACATAGAAAGAAATCATTGAGTGAAATGACTTATGTAAATGATTGAATTTTTTCTTCTCCAAGGAACATCTAGCTCTGGAAACTGTGGGCTAAAATGATATTATGAAAACACTTTTTGATTTTCTCAGAACTTGAACTGTGCTTGTATCTAGCTGGGAAGTCCTTCGCTATCAAACTGTGCAATGCATTTGGATCGATTCAATGTACATGTATGGCCATTGCAAGTGAATATGAGCTTCTGAAGTGAAAATATGCACTTTTTTGAAAAACTTGTTTTTTTTTAGCTGATGTCAAAACTTTCATCTGTGTATAATCTAAGTGGAAATGACAAAACATGATGCAAATGTGCTATATGACTGAATTGAGTGAATTTGTTCCTATCTCCGAAGGAAGCGACTAGAGTTCTGAAACTGTGCTAACGTCATTATGAAAACAGCTTCTTTGAGCTTTAAGCCAGAACTTGAATTGTGCATATCTAGACTGGGAAGTCCTTCCAGATCACTGTGCAATGATAGCATCGATGTCAATGTGGCATTATGGCCATTTGCAAGAATTGAGCTTTGAAGTGAAAATTGCACTTTTTTAAAACTTGTTTTTCTTTTCATTCTGCATGCAAATTTCATTCGAATGTATACTAAGTGGAAAGTGACAAACATGAGTGAAATGTGCTATATGACTGAATAGATGAATTTGTTTCCTTTATCTCAGTAAGAAGCGAGCCAGAGCTCTGAAACTGTGGCAAATGACTTTCATGAAAACACGCTTTGAGCTTTAAGCTCAGAACTTGAATCTTGCGTATCTAGCTCTGGGAAGTCCTTCAGATCACTGTGCAATGCATATATGGCATCGATGTTCGAGTTTAGCTGAATGCCATTTGCGGAATTAGCTTTGAAGTGAAAATCACTTTTTAAAATTGTTTTTGCATTCTGATTGTCAAACTTTATTCTTGTATAACTAAGTGAAAGTGACAAATCACTTTTGAAATGTGTTTTTATGACTGAATGAGATGAATTTTTCTTATCTCTCAGAAGGAAGCAAAGCTGAGCTCTGAAATGTGCTATACGACTTTCATGAAAATCGAATTTTTCGAGCTTTGCTCAGAGACTTGAATCTTGGAGTAGCTTAGCCTCGAAGTCTTCAGATATGTGCAATCATTATGCATCGAATTGTCCAATGTCATTTTGGCCATTTGCAAGTGAATATGAGCTTCGAAGTGAAAAATATGCACTTTTTAAAAACTTTTTTTTTTTTCATTCTGATGTCAAAACATTTCATTCTGTGATAACTAAGGGGAAACTGACAACATGAGTGAAATGTGACTATATGACTGAATGAGATTGAATTTGTTCTATCTCCAGAAGAAGCTACCCAGAGCCTGAAACGGCTATATCGCACTTTCATGAAAACACGCTTTTGGAGCTTTTAACCCTTAAACTGAATCTGGCTTGTATTTTGCCGGGGAAGCCCTTCAGATCACTGTGCAATGCATATATGGATCGATTGGTCCAATGTACAGGGTATGGCCATTTGCAAGTGAATATGAGCTTCTGAAGTGAAAATATGCACATTTTAAAACTTGTTTTTTTTTTCATTCTGATGTCAAACATTTCATTCTGTGTATAACTAAGTGGAAAAACGACAAACATGAGTGAAATGTGACTATATGACTGAATGAGATTGAATTTGTTCCTATTCCAGAAGGAAAGGGAGTAAGCTCTGAAACGTGGCTATATCGCTTTCATAAAAAACCCCTTTTTGAGCTTTTAAGCTCAGAACTTGAATCTTGCGTATCTAGCCTGGGGAAGTCCTTCAGATCACTGTGCAATGCATATATGAAATCAATTGGTCCAATGTACATGTATGGCATTTGCAAGTGAATATGAGCTTCGAAGTAAAAAATATGCACTTTTTTAAAAACTTGTTTTTTTTTCATTCTGCTTGTCAAAACATTTCATTCTGTGTATAACTAAGGGGGGAAACTGACAAACATGAGGAAATGTGACTATATGACTGAATGAGATTGAATTTGTTCTATCTCCGAAGGAAACGAGCTAGAGTCTGAAACTGTGCTATATAAAGACTTTCATGAAAACACTTTTTGAGCTTTTAAGCTCAGAACTTGAATCTGTGGGTATCTAGCCGAAAGTCCTTCAGATACTAAAATGCATATATGGCATCGATTGGTCCAATGTACATGTATGGCCATTTGCAAGTGAATATGAGCTTCTGAAGTGAAAATATGCACTTTTTAAAAAATTGTTTTTTCTTCTGATGTCAAAACTTTTCATTCTGTGTATAATCCAGGGAAATGACAAACATAGTGAAATGTGACTATATGACTGAATGAGATTGAATTTGTTCCTATCTCCAGAAGGAAGCGGCTAGAGCTCTGAAACTGGGCTATACGCACTTCATGAAAACACGCTTTTGAGCTTTTAAGCTCAGAACTTGAATCTGTGTGTATCTAGCCTGGGAAGCCCTTCAGATCACTGTGCAATGCATATATGGATCTATTGGCCCAATGTACATGTATGGCCATTTGCAAGTGAATATGAGCTCTAAGTGAAATATGCACTTTTTTAAAATTGTTTTTTTTCATTTTTGCTTGTCAAAACTTTCATTCTGTGATAATAAGGGGAAAATGCAAACTATGAAAGGGTTATAATAATGAAGGGAATTTTTTCCCATTCCGAAGGAAGCACAGATTTTGAAACTGTTATAGACTTTAAAAAAACCCCTTTTTGGTTTTTAAGCCAGAATTGAATCGGCTTTTTCCGCCGGGGGCCCTTTTGATCACTGTGCAAGCATTTGGATCTTTGGGGCCCAAAATGTCTTTTGGGCCATTTCAAGTGAATTGACAAATTTAAAATATATTTTTAAAAAAATTGTTTTTTTTCATTCTATGTCAAAATTTTATTCTGTGTAT